>PVLC010015403.1:0-37442 GCA_004027655.1 Graphiurus murinus | reverse complement strand
CGGTACTGGGGATTGAGCTCAGGGGCATTCTACCTCCGAGCTATACCCCCAGCCCTATTTTTTATTCTTTATTTTGAAACCGGGTCTCACTAGGTTGCGGAGTGCCTCACTAGGTAGCTGAAGCTGGCCGCGAACCCGGATCCTCCGGACTCAGCCTCCCGAATGCTGGGATTACAAGCGTGCGCCACCACGCCCGGCTGAAATTTTCATTTTTTTAGTGAAAAAGATTTCATTTCTTGGGGAATCTGTATTATCATAGAACAACTTACACGGTCCAACTTCTATTGTACAGCTTTCTAATTATACAGTCGTGCAACGGATGCCCAAAGAGGAGAGGCGACTCTTTCCTAAGTCACATGTTAACTAGTGATAGAGACAGAAGGAGTCCTAGTTGCCTGTCTGGATGAGTCTTTCACCCTTTCAGCCTCCGCGGAACACCTACCAGTTGCAAGTACCGTGCCAGGCTGGGGAGGTGGCGCGGTGAGCAAGACACCGGGGTCCTGTGCCGGGGCCTTCTCACTGTGGGCTCTTTGGTGTCTTCTACCTTCACCTCTGATGGTTCCATGGGCAGAGTCTGACTCTCCTGGGTCACCTCAGGATGGCACCTCTGGCACTTGGCGCAGCAGAGCTCTGCAGAGGCTTCCTATGTGAAGACGTTTTGGGGATGGTTCAAGCCAGGTTTGGCTTCGGGAAGTGACAATGGTGCCACTCCAGTTTTCCCATCACGGCAGGGTGTCATGCAGGCTGGGCCAAGCCATGCAACTCTGGGCATCTGCACACGGGAGGCACATGGCCTGTTACTCTAGTTGGGTCACTGATTCTGGCCAATGATAGACTCTCTCCTCTGTTCCAGGAGTGACTGTGGTTCAGATACCTGTGTTAGAAGCAGAGACTCATGGGAAAGAGGGCGCAGGGACATAGAGAACTTAACCATTCAGTCAGAGCCCATCTATTTAGCAGGGGTTTGCTTTTGTCATTAGGAATTGACCCCAGGGGTATTCTACCTCTGAGCTATATCCCCAGCTCCCCCTTTTTTGTGCTGGGGGGTGTTGAACTCAGGGGCATTCTACATCCAAACTATACTCTCAGCCCATTTTAGTTTAGTTTAGTTTAGTTTGAAACAGGGTCTTGCTAAGTTGCTGAGGCTTGCCTTGAACTTGTGATCCTCCTGTCTCAGCCTCCCAAGTACTGAGTTTATAGGCATGTGCCACTACCCCCAGCAGTTTTTAAACTGTATGTTACAAAGCCCTAGGTTTTCCTAGGAGGCCCTGCAGGGGGTCAGGATACAAAGGGAGATCCTGGTGTCCAAGGCTCAGTGGGTCTTGCTGCTGATTCACTCCAAATAACTCGTCTTTCTCTAAATATTGAGATTCTGTGTAAGGTTTTATTCTAATAAAGAGTTCTCTAGGTAAAAATGTTTGATATCTACTGCCTATCCAAAATTTATCTGATGACTGATGTGAATAAGTATCACTATTTTTATTTTTATCTTCATGGAATATGATCTCATAGCCTTCCTAGGTAACCTGAGTTACAAGAATCTGTCTTATATAAAACTGAAATTCCTTGTGGGGCAGTTTAAGTATGTTCTACATATCCCTACTATCTTTGCAAGTGGGAGATGGGAATTCACTGATATCAGGGAAGGCTCCAGGTGTATACAAAGTGTGTCTTCCATGGCACCTCTTCCTGCTGTCTGGACACTGTTCTTCATCCTCGGGCCCACCTGGACACATCCTTTGTGGCCAAGACCCCTTTCTCTCAGTTCCCCCCTCTCCTGGCCCTCTCACCTGGCCATATTACTGCAGCATGTGGCTGGGAGATGATTTTCCTCGTTTCTGGTAAGCTGTAACCACATCATTAGGTTGAAATACAAATATGGCCCCATCTTAATCTCTTGCCTTCATGTTGCTCTAGCTTCTCTGCTCTTTGCAGCAGAAAGTTTGATATCTCCCTCAAAATCAGTGGGAGCCCTCGAGTGGCTGTCAATACCATTTCCAAGTCTAGGCAGAGAGAGAGAGAGAGAGAGAGAGAGAGAGAGAGAGAGAGAGAGAGAGAGAGAAGGAGATTGTTGTTCCCAGAGCACCATGTTTTGGTCACAGCAGCCTCGCTGTCCATGACATCTTTCCAACAGTGTCTAGAGCTCTGAGTGACCACAGCAGGGTGATGCTCCTGGATCCAGGACTGTAGTTCTCAGTTCTCTCCTGTGCTCAGTGGATGCTTCCAAGGCATGATGCTAGCCAGGGCGGCTGTGATCTGGGGGACTCTACATCTTGTGTCCTTACCTTGTCCTGTGTCCTTACCAACTGCCTCAACTTAGTGTTAAACTCAAGAGTGAACTCAGAGCCATCTTTTTCTTGTAGCAATTTTCTTCCGGGGCCATTGGAGTCCATTCCTGCTAGCTGGACCATAGTCAGGGCTATTTACTTCTCCCCCTCTGCCCTGGGCAAAGGGGTATGGTTGTGGTCCCTTCTCTTCCAGAAAGCACCTTTTTCGAATTTGTTCTCCTCCTCTCCTGGCCCAAGGGCTCTGCATATAAAGGGTGAGGATAGAGGCAGCTCTGGAGAGACCACAGGAAAAACATCCTGTTCTTTCCACTTCCTGGGCAAGAAGACACTGAAATGATTTTTCCTAAATGCAAAAGTTCACTCCAAAGTGACTTGCCATTGCCGCTTCTGGACATGGAAGAGGCTGGCATTGCACAATTCCATCCCACCAGCTCCCTCCTTGCAAAACAGACCTTGAATAGGCACCAGTGGCCAGTAGTGACTGGCTCTTCCATCCCCTGGGGGCACTCGTGTCCTTCTCAGCCAGATAATTGGCTCAAAACTTTCTGTTTTCAGGACTGTGTTCTACCACCTTTATTCTTTTTCTTCCAGAAATGCCTCCGTGATCACTTTAGACAGAGTTGTGGCCAAGGGCAGGACAGAGGAGGGTGAGGTTGAAGAGCTAGGAATATTGACTATCTCAACTGCTACTGGTTTCAGGCCATCATAGTAACAGGTCTTGTTTCTCCCATTAGTCTGTGAGACAGGGAATATGTGTCTTCCTCATGGTCCCACAGGACCCAGATCTAGGGCTTGGTTGTAGTAGGCAGTATGTATCTTTTTGCTGTTGCTTTTGAATTAGATTTTCAGTCCTACTGGGGAAAGCATGTGCTCTGCTGAAAATGAGAGCTGTCTTGCAACCCTGCCACTCCGGCATCCGTGGGCAGCTCACTTTTTCTCTTGAAATTTGTTTCATTTGTTGAATGCAGAGAGGTCACATTTCCTTTATTAGCATTTTTGTCAGGATTAGGAGAGACAATGCACATAGTCGACATTTAATAATTGTTACTTCTTTTTTTTTTTTTTTTTTTTTTTGCGGTACTGGGGATTGAACTCAGGGGCATTCTACCTCCGAGCTATACCCCCAGCCCTATTTTTTATTCTTTATTTTGAAACCGAGTCTCACTAAGTTGCGGAGTGCCTCACTAGGTAGCTGAGGCTGGCCGCGAACCCGGATGCTCCGGTCTCAGCCTCCCGAATGCTGGGATTACAAGTTTGCGCCACCACGCCCGGCTAATTGTTACTTCTTAACCCTGCTTCTTCTCCTGACACTCTAACGTTAGAACCATCCACCCACTGTTTCCAATAAACTTTTCTTTCAATTTCCCAAATGCCTCAGAAAGCCACCTGTTCTGACTCTCCCGATAGTGTCCATGGGCTAAAATATCCTCCCACTATTGTCTGGGACCCACTGAAGTGTGAGACCCACATACCCTTGGCCAGTTCTTGCTGTGAGTGTCCTTCACAGGGCATTGCTTCAGAGCTCACCAGCAGGGCCTCACTCTCAGCACGCGGAAGCCAGCCAACTTGGGATCACCGGGGCCTCCGTGGGACCCTCCATGCAGAGGAGAGCTTAGCTGCAGACCGCCCCCTGCTGGTGGGAGCCAACAAACAGGCACTGTGTGATTGACCTACCCTAGTCAAATGGCTCCTTTATAAGAGACCTCGGGGTCCCTTCAGTAGGAAAAGGATTCTTATTTTTTTATCTTTTGGCCAGTTCTTCTATGATAGCACTACTTAAGGCATGCTCAAACAGGACAGTGCTGTGTTTTGGATTGTGACTGTTCCTTATAGGCCCATGTGTTAAAGGGGTTTTTCCCCAAGGTGGCACCATAGTTGGTGGTAGAACCATTAGAAGGTGAGACCTAGTGGGAGTCTTTAGGTCACTGGGGGTACTACCTTTGACAGAGGTAGTTGGTCTCCAGCCCCCTCTGCATCTTCTTTTACTCCCTGGACAGGAGGTAAGTGGTTTTCCTTGGTCTCGTCACAAGCCCAAATCAACAGTGTCAGCTGATTATGGACTACAACTTCCAAAACTGTGAGCTAAAATCAATCTTTTCTTTTAATAAGCTTCTGATCTCAGGTATTTGTTATAGTCATGCAAGCTAACGGTCCCGCTACCAGCCACCAAAGAATCTAAGGCATTTTCCTTTTTAGTCTGAGATCTAAGTCTTAAGACTTGGGTCCTTGTTCCTCCTTTTCTCTTAAACTTGATTTGTGGTGAATCCTCTGGCACCGATGACCTTTGCAGAGCTACATTTTACTACCCCATGAGGAATTTCAGGGACATGTGATACACAGAAAGGCAATTTGCAGGTGTGCGCCAAAGTCTCTGAGCCCAGCTTGGCCTGCGGGGTGCATTCCAATCACTTCCCAGGCTGGCCGGTGAGTTTGTGCAGCCCCAGCTCTTGGTAAATAGGGCCCTTTCTGGCTGGACCTCGAGTCCAGCTCTTCTGCAGTCACTGAATACATTGGTTCCTTTTTCTGGATTCTACATTCCCTTAGAAACCTGTAATATTTCCTCCAACTAGACCCTTTGAACCAGGGGAAAGTTTTATTGATATTCAGTATGTCTCCCCTATACACACCTTTTTCTTTTTCTTTTTTTTTGTACTAGGGCTTGAACTCAAAGGCCTCCAACCTCTGAGCTACACCCCCAGCCCTTTTTCATTTTTTATTTTGGAACGGGATCTCACCAAGTTGCTGAAAATCTCCCTAAATTACTGAGGCTGGCCTTGAACCTGTGATCCTCATGTCTCTGCCCGCCTCAGAAATACTTACAAATGTGCACTACCACTCCAGACCTCAGTGTCTCCCTTTGTTACTTAACTTCAAATAGCTATCTTTTTTTTTTTTTTTTTTTTTTTAAGGCAGGTAACTATTTCCTCCCAGACCTTTTTCTTTTTACTTCCCCTTCACTCAAAGAGGAACTGATGCTTATAAAACAATTGTATGTTAGTCTTATTGTTAGTCTTAATAAAAACAGAGAAGACCCACAATATTAATTGAACCTGACTACTCTCAGGCCAGATATAATTGAACTTGACTACTCTGAGGAGTTTATAGAGCAGTTTCTCTATAAACATTTGTGAAATTGAATTAATTTTTTGATGACCCCAAAAGCTGTACAATTTTCAGAAACCCAATGCAATTCCTATTGTGTACATCTCAGTTAAGATGTCTCCAGACTTATCACTTGCAAGTACTTCTGTAGCAAGGGAGGAGTAGGTGCTAATGGGATGGGGGCTGAATGAGGTAATGAGGTAATGGTCATGAAGGCAGAAGCTGGGCTTCAATTCGATCCAAGCTGAAACCTCATCTGTCATCAGCCAGATTAACTGAAATAGGGCAAGCGGGGCTGGACAATATCTTGTGCCACCTGGTCTTCTCTCATTACAGCTATGGGCCCAGGGCACTGGCAACTGCCACACTTACTAACACAGACCAATATAGAGTATTCTGGAGGCAGAGGCTGTGGCCCACTTGACTTTGAATCCCCAGTGCCTGGTCTTGGTACATAGGTGGTACTCAATAAATATTTGTTAAGTGAATGCACAAGTCGAGATATGGCAATATATATAACATCTCACTAAATTGCTGAGGCTGGCCTTGAACCTGCAATACTCCTGTCTGAGCCTCCCAAGTACTGGAATTATAGGCTTGCACTGCCATGCTGGTTTGGGGACATTTTTTTTCTTTTGTAGCTTAACATCACTTGCTTCTCCCCTTGGTTTTCAGCACTCTGAAGAAGGTTGAGTTGATTTGCATAAAAGGCCCTGGCTTCTCCAGGTTGGGAGAGGACAGGACTACAAGCTTGTTTTGCAGAGCTTGGAAGTAAGAGGAATCCGATTGGCCTGGGGTGGCCAGGTCTTTGGAATGACTGCCAGAAAAGCACTCTCATTTCTCCAGAGGTGGACCCACTGTGAGGGAAAGAGGTGTCTGGCTTTGTGAATTGGGTTCAATACAAAGCTTAATGATAGTTCTAAGAGCCACTAGAAACATGGCTCAGTTTGTAAGTATGATCAGAGGCGCTGTAATCTGCAACCTGGGTCAGGACCTGGGCCCGGGTGTAACCACGAGGCAGACAAATATCCTCCAATGGTGCAGGGCGAGGCTTCAACAGCGTGAGGCAGCAAGAAGCAATGGCGGAGTGAACAGACTCGATTTCCTATTGTTATTTCATTTGTATTCAGAAACTCCTTGGGATTCTTGCACAAATAAAAATGAAGTAGGGAATATTGTTCCAAAAGGAACATCTAGGATCTCCAGAAGATAAAGTGCGTATATGTTCGTGCTCCATACGAGTGAAGTAGGTTACTCCAGTTCTAAGAAACAGAGGAAATTTGTCAGGCAAGAAGTACCTAGTGAGTGGGGGGGTGCAGAGGGAAATGAGTTTGCTGTGATTCGTGGGGCTGTGAGAAATCTTAAGTGAACAGTGAGAAGGGTCAAGTCAGCGGTCAGCTATGAACTTACGTAAGTAAACGAAGTTTGATTATGGCTGGGCTACTGTGGCGGCAATATGGATGGGCTAAGAGTATGGACACTATTAACAAAAGATAGGGCTTTTGGAGCATGTAAGTCCAAAAAATCATTCTTAGCGTGCCTGGAGAGATGGGGAGCAGGGGAAGGAGTTTGGAGGCAGGGAGGTTAGCCAGAGGCTTTGCTCAGGGGAAGGCTAGCTGATATGCCTTCCTCTGCCATGTATCAGGACTGAAAGTGAGGGTTATAACAGCCATTCCAGGATCAGCCTGAAGAAGAAGCTGATGTTGAGGCTGCTACAGTAGCACAATGTGAGGAAAAAGCCCCAAAGGCTGCCCTACCTCTCTGAGCATCTGATTTATAAAGTATTACAAACAGTCCTTATCATTGATCCCAGCTTTGAGTCAGGGTGGCAGCTGTATCCTACCTGATACAATGTAAGAGCAGAGGCTTGGCTTCAACAAAGTTAATGAGGCTTTTTAAATGCCAGGATATCTCATTCAATGCACCAGCATTTATTATGCCGACATACATTGTAAACATCCAAGATAGGGTATAATTTGCAGCATTTCACAAATGTGTGTGACCATGGAAACCATTGGAAAGGAAAGCCCATTGGAACTGATGTTCCGCAGAAATGCCACTACAGGCAGCAGGGAGACCTCGAAGCCAGCAGATGACAGCACCACGTGCTTGGAAACCCCACCCTTTCCTCTCCAGCCCCGCGGAGAATCACGTCTCTGGTGACCATAACATTTAAGGGAGCTCAGGGAAATGCCTCCAACAAAGGTTGCAAGCCTGATTTACTGATTTCTTATTCTCCTTCCTGTTCTTAAATTTGGTGAGGCTTGTGTAATTTGGTACATTCATTTCTGAGCATTGAACAATGTTTCCTTTCTGTTTTCAGTCACTTGCCAACATCTGTGAATGAAGTTGTGATATATATATAATATATATTATATGTAATATATATTATATATATATATGTACATACACACACACATACACATACATGCACAAACACACACGTTCTTTTTCTGGAGTGAATTATTTAAAATAGCCAACAGAATGAATCTTTTAACTTAGGCTCTGACCATATTTTTCATTTCTCACTTTTTCTTTTTTTTATCTTATTTTTTGTTTAGTCCAACAACCCCATGGAAATGGCTTGAGTCCACAAAGGGCAGTTTTAGAATGTTTTCTCTGCAGTTTGTGACAGAGTAGACAAATGGCCTAAAATAGAGGAATATACTTCATTCCAGATGGGAAAAATTGCTTCTGTTACTTTTCTTGACCTATGTTACATTTATCTTGGTTTTCAAACTGCAACTACTTTGGCCTCAAAAGGCAAAAGAAACCAGGCATGGTGGCGTACACTGAGACATGAGGATGATCTCAGGTTCGAACCTCAGCAACTTAGCAAGGCCCTCCACAACTTAGTGAGACCCCGTTTAAAAATAAAAAATAAAAAGGCCTGGCAGTTTATCATGGAGGTAGAATGCCCCTGAATTCAATCTCAAGTTCAAAAAAGGCAAAAAAAAAAAAAAAAAAGAAGAAGAAGAAGAAGAGGAAAAAATGTGACAGATCTCCATGTTCAACATCCAGATCCCCTAGGTCAGTTAGTTTCGGTTTCTTTCTCCGCATAATAGGGTTCTGATATCTATCTCCCAGGGTGGTGAGGCAGTTACTTGAGCCGAGGGACTTAGCAGGAAGTACAGCTCTTGTGTGACTGAGATAGATACATTGCTGCTGGGTTCTGCCCTCAGGTCACGCTGTGGTAAAGTCACCCCAGAATGTGAGGGTGTCTGTGGTAAGTGGTGACTTATCATGAACTGGGGACCATTGGAAGACACACTCTTCCTGTCATGGTCTCTCCTCTATCAGAAGAGAAGCCCCATTCCTATCCCAAAGTCCAGACCTTGAAGAACTCCACTGGATACTCTTCCTTAATTCTTAAGAATACCCTGCCATTCAGAAATCCCTCAAGCCTCTATGATCGCAGAAGCCAAACCAATATGGTAATTGCTTTGAAAAGCCTCGCTAGGGCCAGGAAGGCCAGACAAGTGGACTTTCATTGCAGGGCAAAGACTGTTTGTTTCTTAGGACCAAGAGATTATCAGTTATGGGACAACGAGGAAGCCTGATCAATCAACAAAGTGAAATTAAAAATTAACGTGCTCCTGTTTGCACATCTGTAATCTTTGACTTGGTCAATGCGCAGAAGCTGTGCCAGTAACCTGGTTTAAGGGCTGCCACAGATTCTGCCCAAGGACCAGCTTAGGTAAACAATCAAGGCCGAGACCCAGTTGGGCAAAACTGGAATTAAATGCATGTAAGAGATGGATTCTCACAAAGTGCTTACAGCTTTCTTGCTAGGGCCTGGCATTTGCAGAGCTGGCATGGTGGGTTTGAGGGGATTCATAGCCCAAGTCCTTCTAAATGGCATTTGTTCCAGATGTCCATTCCAAGAAAGGGCACTAGGTAAGATCTTTTCTTTCCTCTTCTCTGCTCCTTTGTCTCTTCCTAGTCCAATATGGCAGCCCACTATGGCAGGTGGAAGTGCTGGGGAGCTGGTCAGAGATGAATAATGTGCTTGTAGGAGACTGAGGGATAACAAGTCAGTAGCTGGGGATGATTTGTTCCCACTTCCTCCCTTCATTAAGGAGTAGATATTTAGTTATAATTTGTTTATTTAAAACATGTCTATGAGCATAGATAAAATCACTTTGTAAATACTCAATAAATAATTGGTAAATGAAATAAAAGAGTGAATGAGCTGGGTACCATGGTACATCTCAGCCTCTTGGGAGGATGAGGCAGGAAGAACACAAGTTTGAATCCAGCCTGGACAACCTAATGAGGCCCTGTCTCAAAATAAAAAAAATAGTAAAAGGGCAGGGACACAGTGGTAGAGTGCCTCTGGGTTTAATCCCCAGAACTTTAAAAAAAAAAGAAAGAAAGAAAGAAAGAAAAGAAGAAAAAAGAAGGGAAGGAAGGAATCCACAAGACTAGGAATCCGAGAAGGAGAATTTCAGTTTATATTCAACCAATGCTATGTAGTTATCTATCCCTGTACTTATCTATCATTACCTCCTCTCTTGCTCTAATGTTGTATGTCTATACAACATTGATTCTCAACAGAGGGGGGACACGGAGAGTCTCATTAGTGTGTGTGTGTGTGTGTGTGTGTGTGTGTGTGTGTGTGTGTGTGAGAGAGAGAGAGAGAGAGAGAGAGAGAGAGAGAGAGAGAGAGAGAGAGAGAGAGAGAGAAGAGAGAGAGAGAGAAGGATCTGGAGACACTGGGCAATATTTAAAGATACTTTGGGCTGTCACAGTGGGGGCAATGCTGGCACCTACTGGGTAAAGAACAGACATGCTGCCACTCCTCTTATGACACAAAATTATCTGGCCCAATACGTCAATAGCCAAAGGTTAGAAACACTAGTATAAAAGAATGTTATCAAACTGTTCAAAATGATTATTTGTGGAGAGGGAGGTAGAAAGGAATTTTGGAAAACGTTCTACTTACTAAGTTTAATCATTTATCTGTTGGGATTTTTAAATTCCAAGTGCCTCACATTGTAATCAATGTTGCTTAGAAAGACACTTAGTAAATAGGTACCGTCTAGACCCTGGGGATATAAGTGATGAGTAGATGAGTAGGTGCTGCACTCAGGGGCAAGATTGACAGGGAAGATCAGACAAGCACTGGCAGAGTAGAAAGTGCCCGGAGCTTCGGAAATATTACCTTTTTTTTTTTTCTTTCTTCAGTTAAGAAGAAAAAGGGCTTGGTGTCCTCAGGTATAATTATGACTTGGAGTGTAGTTCCAAAGCATAGCAAGAGCACGTCCTGCCTTAGAAGGAGGTGGTGAGGTTTTGCCAGGCTAGGGAACCCCAGCCTGAGTCTGGCCTACATCCAGAGCAGCCTCCCTGCCCACTGGTCTGGCCCAGTCTCTGTCCTGGTTTGACCAACCTCCTTCCAGTGGCCCTCAGCTCCCAGGAAGCAGGGAGAAGAGTCCCAGGGGAGGATTCTAGCAAGATCAAGACTCACTGATAGAACCAGTGTTTGTGCAGGAAGGACTCTAGGAGCATTGGTGCTAACTTCTCGCTCCATGGAATATGAAATGAGGCCCAGTGAGGGAGGAGGCTTGCACAGGAGTTAATATCAAGGCGAGGCTGGGGCCCTGGCTTCTGACCCCCAGATGTGGGTGTGTGCTTCTGTGCCAGAACACCTCCTGCTTTTTCCTGGCCCGCCAATTTCCTACCTCCCTGCCATCACCACAGCCCTGATCTTGGTCCATGTTCCCAGGCTGCACTTTTTATCCCTGCAGTCTGGATGGGGGTGGGAAGATCGCAAGAGCAGCCTGTGCAGCAGCATAGCCTGAGCCTAGTGGATGGCCTCTAACAGCAGACTTCAGAGTAGCCAAATTACAGAACCAGCCTAGGTGCCCATCAACAGATGAATGGATCACGGAATTATGGGCTATACACACAATGGAATTCTACCCAGCCAGAAAGAAGAACAAAATTATGTCATTTGCAGGAAAATGGATGGAACTAGAGAATATTATGCTAAGTGAGGTTAGCCAGTCACAGAAAATCGAGGGTCAAATGTTTTCTCTCATATGTGGAAGCTAGGGAGTAATCGGGATATAAAAGGGACTTTAGGCAAGGGAGGAGAAACCCCAGGGGAGCAATGGAGGGGCTCTAGAAGGAGGGAGGGAGGTAGAAGGGGAAGGGAGACTGGATGAAGAAAACACTTCAGCTGAGGTTATTGTTGTGGGATAACGCAGTCCCACTCGTGGGTCCTTGGCCTCTGTGATAAAAAGAATTTTAACACGTGCCAGTCAGGAACAAAAGGCAGGCATTTATTTAGGAAAACGAGGGACTCGGGGAAAACAGAGAAGCGAAGATCTTCCCGGCCATGCGGGCAAAGAGAGGGCGGAAGAGAGGAAGCGGGCCTTTTTTATAAACTTTCAAGAGGGGCGGGCACAGAAGCAGTCTGGACCTCCTCGTTTGGATCCTCCTCCTTTCTCAGTTTTCGAAGATGGGAGGTCACTGAAGTCTGGCCTTTGTCCGAAAGGATTTCCGTTGAGGGCAGGGTCTATGAACTCTCCAGATTTTAAAGCTATATTTTTATTTTCCTTCCCAATGTCTCCTTCCTGCCTAAATTTTTAATTCTTTCTACTCTACCTCATCAGTTATGTACATGTAGGAAATTATCAATGTTGATCTCAACATCATGCACTGGGAAGAGGAGGAAGTAAGGAGGGAGCCCAGGGGCGGGGGGAACTCACCAAGCGCCGTGTGCCTGTAGGTCCCTATCACTGTGAACTTCATTATGATGTGGAAGAGTACATTTAAAAAAAAAAAAAAAAGAAAGTAAGTAGACCAAAAAACAAGAGATTTATATGTACTGAGTTGAAGTGCCCAAAATATAGTGTTAAGTTAAAAAGCAAGTTTCTGAAAAACAAGTTTAGTAATAATCCTATTTGTAGATCTAAAAATTCTCAATAAATGTTTTCATAAAAGCAGAGAAAGATAGAGATGGATGTCTCCCCAACTGCTAATATTGATTATGTCAAAAGATTGGGATTATTACCTTAAAATATTATCTCTGTAATATCTAGAGCCTGTCACCTTCATAATTAATACAAATTTTGAGTAAAATAGAAAAGAAGAAAGTGTGTGTGATTGTGTATGTGACTGTGGTGATGTGTGTGACCATGCACACGTGTGTCTGAGTGTTGACGTGTGTTGCACATGTGCATTAGGGGACAGGGAGTCTTGAGAAAGCAGGACGTTTGGTGCAAATTCCAGATACTGGTCATATTCTCCAACCCTGCGCTTTAGAAAGAAACCTCAAAGGTGTGCACCTGCTTGAAAGTTTGTTTGTTTGCTACACCCAACCCTTTTTATTTTTTATTTTGAAGCAGGGTCCCATTAAATTGCTGAGGCTGGCCTGGAACCTGTGATCCTCCTGTGCCGGAGCCTGCCGGCAATGTTGAACAAACCTGAAGGAGGAAAGTGAGGATTCGGAGAAAGAGACAAGACAACAACGATATTGGGAGGGATCACAGTAAATACCTTATTGCTGAGTTTATTTCGAGTGCAGCTTATATACAGTTCTAAGGTTAATCATTTTACAATGCATCAATAATCACATGCAAAGTCCTTGAGCTATATTGCTTCATATTTCAAATTAGCAAAAAGCATATCTATGTAAATTGCCATATACCTCCTGTAACCTGTAACCTATGTCATTTCAGAGCATCCTGTGACTGCCCTATGTTAATGCAGAGTTCGGAGCCCACACCCTAGGGCAGATCAATCCTAAATGAGCACAGCTGCAAGGACAAGAGGTCATTAGGAACAGAAAAAAGCTAGTTTTCTCAAAGACTAGCTTCCCACATTTCTACTTGTGAAGATGTGTCTCATCCTCACAAGTACTGGGATTACAGGTGTACATCACTGACATGCCCTGCAACTTGAAAGTTTTGACATCAGAATCACCTGCATTGCAGGTGTGGGCTTAGCTGGTGTCTTAGCTGAAGTGAAAGGCCCTGGATAAGTAACAGATGGGAGAGGCTGCTCCCTGCAGCCAAAATCAGTGGTGGTGGTTTAGTGGCTTTTCCAGGGAAACCAACACTCCTTGCACTGTGTTTGTGGGGCACATCTAGTGTACAAATTGCTGTGTGCAGGAGGAATGGTTCTTCTGGGAGGGCTGCGTAGGTGAGATGCCTTCTGTAGGCTCCACCAATTCCATCTCCTGCATCAATCTTGAGATCCAGGATTTCCCAGGCACCAGGACTTATGCATTGATTTGACTGTGGCTCAACAAAGAGGTTAAGGCTTGTTTTTGTGCTGACCTGGGCTTTCATCTTCCCATCTGCAGAAAATGGGAGAAACTGGAAAACATCACACTAAGTGAGATCACCCAGACTCAGAAAATCAAGGGCTGTGTGTTCTCTCTCATATGTGGAAGCCAGAGAGAAAAAAGGAAAGAAATCATCAGGAGACAGACCAGTGGAGTCGTGGAAGAGAATTAGGGGAGGAAGGAAGAGGGTGAGGGGGGAGGGGATATACAGGGAAGGAAGCAGACTGAAGAATGGTATGTGCATATATGAATTGTCACTATCATGTACAATTACAATGCACTAATTAAAAATTATTTTTAAAACTCCCTTCTGCAGCTGCAAGAGTCCATTTCTGTCTCCTCTGGGGCTTTAGAATGACCTTTCCCTAATGTGGGCTGGCTTCCTTTGTGTGTATATGCCCCCCTTCACACACACACACACACACACACACACACACACACATCATGTGTAAGAAGGGACAGCCCTGCCCCCTTGAGGAGACTGGCCAGGCTGACAGAGGGCTGCTCTTGCTGTGCCTGACAACATGCCTGACCACACGCACTCCCTCCCCTTTGCAGCAGAAGCCAGCTGACCTAGGTTCCGATGTCCTACTGCTCTAAATACCAATGCATCCCCTCTCCCACCAGGCTGGTTAGGGAGCAACAGCGGCTCCTTGTGTGTCCCTCCATTTGGTTTCTGGGATGAGGCAGCAAGAGCCAGGCTGGTAGAGGTAGTAGGCAGAGGTGTTCTGGAACCTTCCGTATGTTACCTAGGCCGGGCAAGATGGTGGATCTGTTCTTCAAGAATTGAGATCACAGTAGGAGGGAATGTGGCTGCCTTCCCTGCAGAAAATTAGAAGAGGAAGAGGGATAAGAAGGAGGAAGAGAGCAGGAAAAAATGCCAGGGGAGGAAGGAAAGAAGAAAGGAGGGAGGAGGGAGGGGAGTAAAGAGAATCAGGCACTGCCTCATGGGGATTTCCAAAGCCAAAGGGGACCTTGCCAAGTGGTTTCCTAACCATCCCGTGGTGTCAGTGTGCTGCTTCATGGGGACGAGGAACAGCTGTGCGTGTCTTCCTCCTGCTCAAGGAGAAATTCTGGCGTGAAGTCCTGGATCCAGGCCTTGGCGCCAGTGTCTAGCATCTGTGCTTAATCTTTGAGCTCCTGTTTCTGCTTCTTCAATCTGCTCATCTTCATTCTCACTGATTCTCCCTTCTCTATCCCCTTCAAAAAACCCAGGCCTCTGTTGCAGGGACTGGGGGCCACGTAGTGATTCTCCTTGTCTCCAGTCCCACCCTGGGCACGTTAGCAGGACAGTAGGCACCCCACTGCCCAGGAACCTCTTGAAGTTCAAGCTCCTCGCTGGGCTCTCCCCACCATCCTTCTCACTGGGGGGAGAGAAACCACAGCTAGCCTCCCTGATGGGCCCTGCTCATGTGGGTCTCACCTCTGCCTGTGCGGCCCCGTTCCCATCCCTTCTGCATTAGTCTAAAGCCAGCTCATCTCTCCAGACCTAATTCTAGTCTTGTCCCCAGAAAGCCTCCTCCTCACTTGAGCCCACAATGACCATCCTACTGCTCAATTCCTGCTGCATGCACAGTTCAGAGCACCCACAGTTTGGGCTTCTCGGTGTTTTTGACTCAACTACATGTGGGCTCTGTGAGGGCATAGACCAAGCCACCCCACTTTTTCTCCCTTCTATTTATTTCCACATGGAAAGAGCCCAGGGGGTTATTCAAAGTTAGAAAACACCAAAGTGGAAATAGACTTGGGGGTCATCTCTCCCAGAGATGCTCATTCTCTGGTGTGGGACTCAGTCACTGACCTGCCAACTAACTCCAGGGGCTAGGGGCTCCCTCCTTTCAAGGTGACCCATTGAGCCTCCAGTATCTGCAAGCACAGGATCATCTACCTTGGTCAGTGTGCAGCCCTGCCTATGGTGGAGCAATATACTGGTCATCCTACAGCTGGCATTTGGAAATTTTCCTATACTTCTTCTCCATGGTATTTTTCTCTCTCTTTCCATAGAATATGAGTCAGGGAGAGGGGTTTAACTGATATTATCAGTAAGGATCCTTGCAATTTTAGTTTATATTCCAATTGTGATAAATAATTTTATTACTCTTTTCTCTTTATTTTTTGGTACTGGGGATTGAGTCAGGAATCACTGGTTGCAAGTGACGAAAACCCTACAGTTGTGTGTAGATGTTCTTTTTCTTCTGTTAAACATATCTGTCAATGAAATAGCAATATTTCTCATAGATACTGTTGTCATTCCCCACCCCAAGAGTACCAGTCCCCAGGGAATGGATCACTCTTGGTTTGAGACTGTAATGGCTTTCTGTGTCTGGGTCCCCAAGACCACCTCCAGGTCTGTGATTCCCTAGGAGGACTCATAGTACCCAGCATCTAGTTATACTCATGGTTGAGAATGGTTACAGTGAAGGGATACACACAAAGCAAAATCAGCACAAGAAAGGTACAAAGTACAAATGAAACAGTTGCCTTCTAGTGGAGTCACAAGGGACCTGCTTAATCTTTCTAGCAAGTTGTGACAATACTTGTGAAATGTTGTCTGCCAGGGAAGCTCACTAGAGACTCAATGTCCAGGGTTTCTTTTGGGGGCTGGTCACAGAGACTCCCTCTGCCTAGCACATACCAGCATTCCAGACTCCCAAAAGGAAAGCAGGTGAACCACATAAACCACAGTGTTTACTCACACGGTTTTGGCACAGTGAGCCACTCTATCAGTTCTGGGAATGGTTGGATCCAAAATCCAAGTTCCCAGATGCCAACTAAGGGCCAACCTTGTAAGCAGGCTTTTCTAAGGATAACAGTCTCAGGCCTGCTATGTTAACTCTTTGATGCAATCCATTCTTCTTTGATGCTCCTTTTCTCTGGCTCTCTTGCAGCTATGAATGATCACATGATTCAACTCTGATCAATAAATTGCCAGGGGGAGTGTAATGATAATATCTGGAGCTGTGGGTGACATTTGTGACAAGCATAGGGACAAAACTCTAATACATCAAGGGTAATATATGGAAAGGTGAAAAGAAACTAGGTCCTCTGTAACTTCTTCAAGCCAATGCACCATTCTGGGAACCCACCCTCCTTTTTTTTTTTTTTTCAGTACTGGGGATTGAACCCAGGGGCATTCTACCTCCAAGCTACACCCCCAGCCCTATTTTTTATTCATCATTTGAAAACAGGTTCTCAGTAAGTTGCAGAAGGCCCCACTAAGCAGCTGAGGCTGACCGTGAACCCAGATCTTCCTGTCTCAGCCTCCCAAGTACTGGGATTACAAGCGCCTTTTTAAATGTTAGATAATTAAGTGCTTTCATTGCTTGAGCAAATTTTAGAAGCAGGCTTCTATCATTGTCCATGTATCAATCTCCTGGAAGAGTCTAATTGGTTAGCCTAGATCACATGCTCTTTTACTGAGAAGATAGGTCAGACACTGCAATTGACAGTCTCACTGGGGCCATACCAAACCAGGAGGAATTCCCCAAAAGAATCAGAAGGAAGGAACATAGGAGAATGTGATGGGCGTATAAAAATAAAAAAAGCAATGTGTCTATTACAACCTCTCTCAGTCTTCTCTCTTTTCATAGTTCCTGGTCTCCTGGAGTGGAGAGACCAAGTAGACTCCTGGGGTCCTCTGCTGTCACTTAATGCCAACATGCTATGTGGCTCCATCTTCCCTGGCCATCCCTTCCTCCAAAATGGCATCACACAGAGGCAGATTCCTCTCAACAGGTAGCCTCAGACTTGGGCTTTTTGTGGTTCCCCTCTTATTTCCACATACCCACCTGGACTCCAGTCCTCTTTATCCTGCTTTCTCCTAGTTCACTGATGGAGGGATCTGTGTTCATGTGAAAATTGAATGGGTCTTAATCCGGAGAAGAGAAGCCCATAGCAGGAGTTTTATCCACAGAAGTGGTCCAAGCAGGTAAGTCATGTGGGGCAGGTGAGCCTCTGGCCTCTTGAGTAGCTTGCTGTGTTAGGGGGTTTTCTTTTGATTTCAGGCCAAGGTTTCTGACAGGGGCCTGACTGCTGTCTTTCTCAGTTGGAAGAAACCAGATTAGCCAAAAGGAATTGGGTCAATGTCACTTCATTTCCTATCAGGCAATTGATTTGTTTCCAGGCCATAAAGCAGAGTTAGCAAAAAGGTTGCTGCAACCTCAGTGCAGTCTTGGGATACACATCTCTGTAGTCAGCCTTCGTGTGTGTGTGTGTGTGTGTGTGTGTGTGTGTGTGTGTGTGTGTATGCATGTGCATGTGGTACTGGGGATTGAACCCAGGGACACTCTATACTCCCAGCTCTTTTTATTTATTTATTATTATTATTATTATTATTATTATTATTATTATTATTATTTTAAATTTTGAGATAGTCTCAATAAATTGTCCAGGCTGATCTGGAACTCGTGATCCTCCTGCCTCAGACTCTCAAGTACCTGGGATTACAGACGTATACCGCTGCACCCAGCTTATGTTCAGGCGTCTTGAGAACAGGCAGGATTTAGAGAGCCCATCTGCTGAGTTTGAAATTGCTAAGAACTCATCATTCACTTTTCATAGATTTATCCATCATTTACTCATCTAGGAAAGACCGAATTGTATTGTGGTTGAGGTAGGCCTGGCCCCCAGGTACATTCTAGAAGGCAGTGTTGTGTTCTGCACAACTCTTGGGAGTGCTATTCACCAGGACTAAGTGTGACAGCCCTTGGGGAGAGGAACTAGCTCTGGGAAGCATCTCTTGGTCCAAATCTGTCTCTAGCACCTCCAATTGTGTGACCTTGGGTGAGATTCCTCATGTCTCTGTGACTTCATGGCCTCAAATGCAAAGTGAGGATACCCCCTGCCTCAGGGGTTGTCATGAGGATTAAATGAGTGAATACAGTCTCAGTGCTCTGGGACACTTTCAGTAGCATCAAAATTATTCATTACATTACATTAAAGAGCTGGTAGAATTCTCCTGGGAAGCTATCTGGGTTTAGGGCGTGTGTGTGTGTGTGTGTGTGTGTGTGTGTGTGTGTGTGTGTGTGTTTGAAAATTTTGAAGTCAAATTCCCCAAAGCATATTCTTTCATCCATAAATACTTTAGTACATGCCTATACAGAAAATGACTAAAAAAATTAAAATGAAAACAAAAAACAACCACCAACAATGCCATTATCACTTATACATAATTATTAACCCCTAAACATCACTAATATCTGATCCACATTCCAATTTCCCTGTCTTAATCACTTAAAAGTCCCAAAATGTGTTTATTGGGCTGGTTTCCCTCTCATCTTGACTCAGAGTGTTTCTAGTGCCATTTCTAGCTGAAGGAGGATCTTTCTGGAAGCCTTGTTTTTTCCTCTAGCACGCTGGTGGACAGTGGAGCAGTCAACACACACAACTACTGCTTGTGCAGGATTCAGGTCCACAGTGATTTCACAGCGTGTCAGGCATCTTGCATCCATGAGGTGGGAACTGGGGCTCTGCACTGGAGCTTCTTGTCGTCCTCCTTCTCTTCTGGAGAGAAGTGAAGGGGATCTTTGTCAAGAAGCATGTCCTTGGAGAGGTTTTATCAGTGCCAGAAAGTTCAATTACTCTTTACAGTCGGTTTCAAATCAGAATCCAAAATCCACAAATAGTACTTATTTTATATTTTACTTAATTTGCTTTTAATCTATGTTTACCTCCTTCACCTCTGAACTTTTCCCATGAATCATTTGTCCTATAAAATGTCCTGCCTTCTGGATTTGGCTCATTGCTCTCCCACAGGGTATTTAATTTATTCCTCCCCATTTCCTGCAAACACTGGTCCATTAGAACTGGAGTCTTCATTTAATTTTGTTTGTTTGTTTTGCAAAAATACTTCAAAAGTAGTGCTGAGTTACAGCAGAAGGGACATAATATCTGTTTTATTTTGGTGATCCATCAGTGGGTTCAGATATTACCAATTTGATCTTTCCATTTAAAGTTTCTCAGACAGATTCCACAATCACTGATGATTATTGCCAAGATCAATTATTTAATCCAGTTATAAAATAGGGATTTTCAAATTCTATCATTAGAATGTGTGTGGTTTTTCACATTTATGATAGTTTAATATACTTAATCCTCTATTTATACAGTAACTATTAATTTCCTAATATAAGCAATACTAAAATTAATGCAATCTTTTTCCTTTACAAACTTCTCACTCATCCTCTTTCACTGCCTAATTTTAGTCAATATTATTATTTCTTGCTCTGTGTGTGTGTGTGTGTGTGTGTGTGTGTGTGTGAGAGAGATACTGGGGATTGAATACTGGAACACTTTGCCTCTGAGCTACACCCCCAGCCCTATCTTATTTTTTATTTTGAAACAGGGTCTTGCTAACTTGCAGGCATATGCCACCATGCCTGACTTATTTCTTGCTTTAAAATCTTTTTTCTCAATCTTTTTTTTGCATATTAGAAAATAGCTTATCTTACAACAACAACAACAACAACAACAACAAAACAATAAAAACATTTCATCCCGCAGAAACCTTCAGAGCTGATGGAGGGAGAGTTCCAGAGCAGATATGGAATACCCTCTCCTTGACTCTATTGTCTTCCTGCATTAACAGTTACCTTATAGACATCTGAGTCTAGTTTTATTTTTTAAAACTAAGTAACTTGACCATTTTCCCCCTGGCTACTCAAAGAACTCTTGTTTTATCTTTGAAGTCCAGTAAATTTACTGAGTTAAACTCAATGCTAACTTTCTGGGTCAGTTTTACCTGGATTACTGTGTTCTTTTTCAATGTATAGATTTAGCTCTCATGATCCAAAAAAAATTTTATTTATTTTTTTTGATACTGGGGATTGAACCCAGGGGTGGACATTCTACCTCTGAGTTACATCCCCTGCCCTTTTAAAATTTTTATTTTGAAACAGGGTCTTGCTATGCTGCTGAGGCTGGCCTTGAACCTGCAATCCTCCTGTCTCAGCCTCCGAAGTACTAGAATTACAGGTGTGTACCACCACACCCTGTTATAATCCAAGATTCTGTGGGCATCATTACTTAGCTTTTGCATCTCCTCAGTCAATGGAAACACTAACTACAATTGCCTTCCTACTCCTAACCCCTATCACTAAGATTCTTTCTTCCTCTTCTGCCCCATACCAACTGCATCCTGCAAATCTCCCTTATGTATGTTAAGGGGCAATTTAGCCACACTTTTTTACTTCCCAGAAACAGATCGAATTCTTTTTCTAGAGCATTATTTCTCTGCTTGCTCCTTGGAGTCTCTCTACTTGATTTTCTGCTAAACCTCCATTACTTTTGAGATCCATCTCTTGATGCACCAAAAATAGAATTTGGATTTTTGTTTCTCATTCTCCTTGACACTTTTAGGTGCTTCTACCCAAGGGGGGGGGGGGAAGAAATGCAGACTGTACGTGGTCCTACTCTAGCAGAAATTCTGATTTTATGGCTCTCTATTGACAGCTTCCTGTAGAGCTGCTCGTTCTAGTCCATCCTGAGTTCTTGGAGGGATGGAGTCAAACTTCCCTTGGGCTCCCCAGTACCCAGCACCACATTCATGGCATGCTTTCCCTGCACGTTGAGTGAACAACACACGGTGATCTTCACCTCCAAGGGACATGTGGTGTAGCAGGGACAAAACAATATGTTACCTGGACAGCCACTGAGATGTCTCATGTCTTTCTGCCTCCTGAAGTTATGCTGGCCTGTGGCGCCTGACTACAAAGGCCTCAACCCCCGCCCCACATATTGCAGAAAGCCCTGGCGACCCGTGCCTTTCTCTGGGCAGTACCTATGGTCACCTATTGTACTGATATTGTACTGATTCGCGGCCTTTGTAAAGTCTCCACCTCTGCTTCTCAGGGCTACTTGCTCTTCTCCTTTGACCCTCCCATCCAGGATGGACCATGTTCTATTTCCCTTTATGTCCTTAAAACCCTTTCTGTGTGCAGCTGTCTGGGCATTCAGGAAGGACTGGGAGCAGATGTGGTGTGGGCGGGCAGCTCATTAAACTGTAGCACTGCACAGCACAAAAACACATTCCTGTTCTTAAATGTCCCCGCACTCCCAGTGTCACCTAAGACTTCTCATTCTTGACTTCCTCCTGCTCATACTTTGCACTGCAGCCAGAGTTTCCTTTATGGGCAATAATCTGACCACACCACTTCCGGGCTTGAAATGCCTCAGTGACACCCTTTGCCCTCTGCTGGACGTCCTTAAGCCTCAAGGTGCTCCCAGGCTCTGGTGAGTCCAGCCCCACTCGCTCCCCTCCTCGTCCTAGGGTTCTCCCCCTCCTCATTCCACCTGCTCCCCTCCTCGTCCCAGGGCGCTCCCTGTGCTGCTCCTGCCCTTGGGCACACTGGTTTCCCTCAGCTCCTCAGATACCCCCTGTGGCCATGCATTTTTCCTAGGAACTCCACTCTTGTCCTCCCTCCTTCCACTCCAGTCCTCCTCTGCCCTGGCCTCTCCCCTCATTGTACTTAAGACACAGCTGGGCACTGTGTTGCAGACCTGTAATCCCAGCACTTGGGAAGCTGAGACAGGAGGACCACAGGTTTGAGGCCAGCCTTAGCAATTTGGCATGACTCTGTTTCAAAATAGAAAATTTAAAGAGTTGGAGTGTTTCTTGGAGGTACAATGTCTCTGTACCAAAACAAAGAAAACTCCAAAACAAAAGAAAACAAAACAACAACAAACCACATTTTTGTCTGGCATGTGGCCTTTGTCTGACTTCTGGTGACTTAGCTGGATTGGGAGCTACATGAAGGGAGGTTGCGTTGCTGTCTTTATTACTCTGTCTCTAACCCCTGATACAGTTTCTCACGCAATCCTCAATCAAAAATTATAAATTGAATTGAATATCTAAGAGAATGCTGCACCTGCCCTAGATGCTGGTGCTAGTGGGAAAATCACAGTAACTCAGGGAAGGAATCTTTGAGTCTTTTAAGGAAACCAGTGATGCTGCATGACCCTCATGTGTAGGACCAGGGTTCTATCATTTCAAAGGTGTGTGGGGGGTAGTGCATCCAAAGCTGCCCACTGATGCTTACAGTAAAGCCACTCTGTGATGTGTCTTTCTTCACACAGGAAGGAACATTGTTTAAACCACGTTTTTTTGAATAAAAAAGGTCAGAATATTGTTTAAGTCGTGCTTTTTGAATTATACAGTTGCATATGAAACGCCTCAGCTCCTGCTGATGAAGTGATTTCTGCAGAAAACTGGCTGCCTTCCAAGAGGAAGGAAGGGCTCCTGAGATGCTTCCGAAAAAGATGAAAGAATTTCCAAAATAGCAACTTAATGTTGTACCACATATGGGATTTTCAAATTCACAGCTGGTTAGAAAACCACTTCTGGCTTCAAATAGTTTGAGTTACCGTCTCTGTGGCTTTAAGCACCCAGAACTTTATTTATCGCTTGGTTGGCAGGGGTTTCTATTTTCCTCCCCCATCTACTCCTTCCTGTTGAAAACAATATTTCCAGTTGTGTGATACTAGCATTCGACTAAGGTTCACACAGGATATAAGCTCCATGGAGTTTGTGCCACATCTGTGCTTTGTCCTTTTGGTCTACAAATAGCTGGACCTTAATATATATTGTTGAATTAGCAAGTCCCTCATTTTTATTGTATACCAATAAAAATCATACAGGAGAAAATCACCCATCAATGTAAAGGAGAACATAGCCATCAACTTGAACCCTCAGTTTAAATATGCTTGCTCATAGCCTGGCATGGTGGCACATGCCTGTGATGCCAGTACTTGGGAGGCTGAGACAGGAGGATGCAGGTTCAAGGTCAGCTTCAGCAACTTAATGAGGCCCTCGGCAACATAGTGAGGCCCCATTTTAAAATTTTAAAAAGTTTTGAAATAGGGACTGTAAGTTGGAGGTAGAATGCCCCTGGGTTCAATCTCCAGTGCCAAAACAAACAAACACATGTAATACACACCAGTTCCTATTGCTGTGTAACACCCACCCCCACATGTAGTGGCTTAAAACAACAACCTTTTTTATTGTGCTCACAGAGTCTGTACAAAAGCTATGGATTGCCTTTGCTGCATGACGTCTAGGACTTTAGCTGGGAAGACTCGAAGGCTAACAGTATTCCTCTGGAGGCTGCTTCGTCCACGTGTCTGGTGCCTGGGCTGCTATGACTTGACCTCCATGTGGTGTCTCCAAGTGACTTGGCTTCTTCCCAGCACGGCAGCCTGGGGTAGCTGGGCTTTTTACCTGGCTGGGAACTTGCTGTTGTGCCACACACAGCAAGGTATATGCCAATGGCAAGGCAGGAGCTGCATTACTTTTATGACTTTTATGGTTGGACCTGGCATGTGCCCCAAAGCTCCTATGCTGAAGGCTTGGTCTCCCCATGCAGCAGAGTCCAGAGGAGGGGCTTGGGAAGTGACTGGATCGTGAGGGCTCTGACCTCATCGGGGGATTCATCCATTGGCAGCAGAATGGACTGCTGGGGGTGGGGGAGGGGGAGCCTAGCTGGAGGAATTAGGTCACTGGGACTGTGGCTGTTCTCTGGGGGCCCTTCCTCCCTCTCCCTGACTGCCCATGAGCTGAGCAGCTCTCCACCATGCGCTTCTGTCCTGAGGTTCTTCCTCATCTCAGGCCCAAAGCAATGGAAGTGTCTGACCATGGATTCCAACCTCTGAAACAGCCCAAAATAAATCTTTCCTCCTCTAAGTTGTTCTTGTCAAGTATTTTGGTCACAGAAATGAAAAGCCGCCCAACACAAAGACTCAGCTCCAAAAGTCACACTCTTGTCATTTTCTGCCATACTCTGTCAAAACAGTCAAAGGCCACTGAGCTTAGGGGGAGGGTAAATCTGCCCTGCCTCCTGATAGGGGCATGGGAAGATGGCACTTGAGAAGAGAGTATGGGATGGGAGAGGTTTTTGTAGCCATCTTTGGAAAATAGAGTCTGGCACATTCTCTTAAGCTTCACTTGCTGGTAGGGTAACCAGTTTGCATACTTTGGGTGTTGGAGGATGACCTGCAGTCCAGGCAATTTCCTGCTCATCCAGAACTTTTGGGGGGATTTATTTATTTTTCTTCTTAAGTTTTTATCTTTTGTTGCTTGGTTCTGGCTTAGAAAATGACACTTTTAATGTAAGTACATAGGCAAGATGAAACCAACATTTCTCATCTGTGTTATTTATCAACTGTACTTTAAGGGGAAAATGACAGACAGGTTTGGAAAAAAATTTATAAATGATTTTCCTCTAGTAAAGGAATGCACATTATTGTAAAAACTCTGAGTAAAGAAGTAATCGTTTGCCCTTATTTAATTTGGACATCTACTAGATGGTCAACACATATTTCCTTTTACCCTGGTGCCATCCATGGGGAACTGACACTTTCTGGGCCTTGATTTCTTCATCTAGAAGGTGGTGATTTTTTTTTTTTTTTTTTTTTTGGTCTGGTACTGGAGATGCAACCTTGCAACCTGCAACCCAGGGGCATTCTACCTCTGAGCTACACCTCTGGCCTTTTTTTTTTTTTTTTTTTTTTTTTGCAGTACTGGGGATTGAACCCAGGGCATTCTACCTTCAAGCTATACCTCCAGCCTTATTTTTTATTCTTTATTTTGAAACAGGGTCTCGCTAAGTTGCATAGTGCCTCACTAAGTAGCTGAAGCTGGCTGCGAACCCGGATCCTCCGGTCTCAGCCTCCCAAGTACTGGGATTGCAAGTGTGTGCCACCATGCCTGGCTTAGAAGGTGGTGATTTGAATGTGTCCTTTATAATAAGGTCAGCACATAAAAAACTCTTAACAGATGGCAACTGTTGTTCATATTATTAAGCTGTTCTAGGCTCTTTCTGACCCTCATTCCTCCCTAGATCTCCATAACTAACAGAAAACTATAGTTTACACCTGTGTACTCTTCCCCATCCCTGTGGCCCTCTCATGTATACCACTGAGCCAGATCCCAGAAACCAAGCTCACACCCTCCATGGAACCACATGTCTGGACTAACATAAGAACTGCAAAGGGCTACTCCTCATGGGAAGTCCTACTTTGGGGAAGTCTTATCACGGAACTGGAACCATTTCTGTGAAGACATATATATACTTGGCATTTAGGGATTGAACCTAGGGCATTCTACCTCTGAGCTACACCCCCCCTATTTTCTTTTTGTTTTGAAAGAGGGTCTCCCTAGGTTGCTCAGAGTCTCGCTAAGTTCCTGAGGCTGGTCTTGAACCTGCAATCCTCCAGAGAGGTACTTGAGTGAAAGGAAATTGAGGGGTAGGAGAGGCTGAATTCCCTCCACCTCACTTCCTCCTTCCCCGACTCCAGGGCACTTCCCAGCATCTCAGAACCAGGCTGGGACAAAGCCAGTGCGTTATCACAGTCAGACTCGCCCCATCCCGGGGCGCTGACATTCCCCCAGGAAGCTGCATGGTCTTTCCCAACAACCTTGTTGGTTTGTGTTTTGTGCTGAGATGATAGGGAAGAACTCTATAGAATTTGGTGGAATGAGGGGAAGACCAGTCAGGGCACAACTAAAGCTGAGCCTCGAGGCTCTCAGGCTGGAACATGGGATTCCTCTTTAGGGACTGGAGCAAGGGAACAGCAACAAACAAACAACTAAAAATCTGGCCCCAGAGTACCTAGATACTTGTCCAACTTTGCCCTGTCCTGGCTGTGTGTCCTGGGTAGGTCATGTGCCCTCACTGGGCCTCATCTGAAAGTAGTGTGAGGCAGAATTCTTGTACTAGGCTGGTAGGCAAGTCCGATTTGTGCAAACAGTTTGGCATCATCTTCTAAAACTGAACACATGCATACTGTAGCACCCAGAAATTCCAGAAGACACAAACAAGAATGTTTGTAGCTGCACTTTAGTTTATAGCTGCATCGTAATACCCCCAGATTGAGAATCATCTGAATGTCCATTCATAGTCGAATGTAGTCACACTATGAATACTATGCAACCATGAGTTTTAACTACATGCAAAAACACGGATAAATCTCAAACATGATGTTGAGCCCCCAAAGCACAAATATTAATATTGTATGATTCCATGTGATCTAAACACAGAAAAAAAAATCATAATATAACAGATTAGAAATAAGGACAGTCAGGGGGAGGGTGGGTGGGAATTGGGGAAGGGTTAATGAGAAATATGTGCATGGATGTTTTTACCTGTACTAGTTTGTACCCAACAAAAATGTGTAATTAACCCGGTTGTACCCAAAAAATGTATAAAATTCCATGCTAAAAAATTAAAAAAAGAAATAAAAAAAAAAAAAAAAAAAAAAAAGAAATAAGGACAGTAGTCATCCTTAGTGTCTAGGGCATAGGGGGACCTTTGAGCAATGTTGTATTTCTTGATCTGGCGCTGGTTACTTAGACTTTATTAAAAGTATACCAAATACAATGTTTTGGGAAGTGTGGTGGTTTTGTGAGAAAGTGCCCACAGTGGGAATTAGGAACCGGAGTCCTGCTCCCAACTCTGCATTGACCATCTCATGATCTTGGGCGGGTCCCTTCTTTTCCTTGGGCCTCACCTTTCAATATTTGTAAACTGAGAAATTGAATTAGATTCTATGGAAGGTCTAGTGGTCTCCAGGGGCCGCCATCAGTTCCCTGTCACCCTCAAACCAACCCACAGCATATGCCTGTGGTGCACACCACATACCAAGATAATTTCTCACTGGGCATGGTGGTGCATCCTGTAATCCCAGTACTTGGGAGGCTGAGAGAGGAGGATTGCAGGTTTGATGCCAGCCTCAGCAATTTAGTGAAACCCTTAGTAACATAGCAAGACCTTGTTTCAAAATTAAAAAATAAAAAGGGATGGGGATATAGCTAGGAGGTAGAATGCTCCTGGGTTCAATCCTCAGTTAAAAAAACAAAACAAAACAAAACAAAACAAAAAACAGAAAAAGAAAAGAAGACAATTTATCTTCCTTATCATTGACCCTAAGCAATAGCAATTTAGGAGACCTAGAGTGGCTCCTAAGGTCCACTCGTTTACCATGCTGGGGCAGTAGCTGCCCAGCAGCTTTACAGGCTCGTGATGAGGATGAAGGGTGGCAGTACGTGGTAAAGACACTGCATAAACTGGACAGAGATTGCTACTCTGTTATCATAATGGTTCAAAGGCAAGATCATAGTCCGACTTGTAGAGCAACTGAATAGGGGAGTGTGTGGACTATTGGTGACATTACCCATTACTCAACATTGAACTTGGAAACCATCTATTAAGAAGAAAGTTTCAGACAAATAGGTTAGAATTCATGGAGCCAACAGGCTGGGTGTTGAAATCAGTTGAGCAAATGGAAATTTCCACAAGGCTTTGGTGACCTTGGGTGAAGTTTTCTCCTGATAAAAGGACTCATCAGGAGCTGGTGGTTGTGGCTACCTGTCTGTGGTCCCTAGGAGACACCTTACCCTGCACCCCCATGCTCACACATCCATTTGAGATTTGCCCAGAGAGTGACACCTGTCAGTCAGCCCAGGCTGCAGGAGTTCCCAGGCTATGATAGATTCCCGTGATTATTAGATGCTTAATAAGCATCAGGCCCTGTGCTGATTGTTTCATAAGCTTATTCCATTTAGTACTTCTAATCGCTTCCTCAGTTGGGTCCTGTTGCCATTCCTATGGCAGAGCTGAGGAGACACGTTCAGAAAGGCCACATCCTGTGGTAAGATTTGAACTCAGGTCTTCTGACTCCACAGCCTATGTGCCAGCCCCTGCTATTGGTGTTGACCTCAGAGAGTTTGCACTGTTGCCTCTCCTGTGGGAATAAAAATAGTGCCATTGAACAGCTATAAGTGAAGCAGCAGACACACAATCTCCCCAAGTCTCCAGGACCCCGCGGGGTGTGCATTATAACCCCTAAGTCATCTGTGAGATGGAGTCCAGAGATGTTACCATGTACAAAGCCATGCAGTAGGCAGTGAGAAGTGGGCCCAGCCCAAGAGTCCTTACTCTTCATCCTAGGCAGCTCTCCGGTCCTCCCCGATGGACTCACAGATGTGACCACTCCCTTCTTAGGATTCCATGCACACAGCCATGAGCCCTGTGAGTTGGTACATACAAATCCCATCTCTCTCCCAGGGAAGAGTTTGGAAGGGGTAGGGCCAGGGTCCTCGTCAGCTCTATGTTTCCTGAGTTCCCATGCCAAGGGAGCAGAGAAGGCATGCTGAGCTGTATGGTGGCTCAGAGCTGGACTTAGAGAAACTTGCTTGTAGGGTTCTTGGAGGAATTTTGGGGGCCAAGACTAGCAGGAAGGATCCTGGGGGCCTTAGTGATAGAAGGCAGTGAACTGGAACAAAGATCTCAGTTGGAGGAAGTGTGGCAGAAATGCCAGTACTTTGGAGATTAGCCACATGGACAAAGACTTAGGGAGCGTTTTGGTTTGGATATAGAATGTCCCCTAGAAGAGGCAATGCAGAGATGCTCAGAGGTGAAATAACTGAATCATGAGGGCTCTGGTCTCATCATTGCATAAGCCCATCGATGGGTTAATAATTTCAGTGGATTTATTCAGTGGTAACTTAGGCAGGTAGGGCATGGCTAGAGGGGTGGGGTCACTGGGGTGTGGTCTTGGGGACTACATATATATGTATATCTATCCCCAAGCTCCCTCCTCTCTCTCTCTTTCTGCTTCCCACTGCCATATTCTGAGCTCTGCAGAGACCCGGGCTAACATTGCCTGAAACCTCTGAAACTTCCAGAACTGTGAGCCCCCAAATAAACCTTCCTTCTTCTAAGCTGTGCTGTCTGGTATTTAGGTCGCAGTGGTGAGACTGCCGACTAAAATGGAGGAATGGGGGACAAGAGACAGGAGAGGCGCTGACAGCTGCTGCTAACCATAGTCATAATCTCAAGTAGTTGCTCCCACTCCCACATTTTGTCTCTTTCAGAAGCCAGAAAAATCATGGCTCCCCCTGCCACCCCCCCACCCCTCTACCCATATGGTTTTGCCTTAACATTGTGCAGAGGTGTGGTTAGAGGCATCAGGCTTGGGGAGCAGAGGCAGAAGGGGGACCGTGGAGACGGGAAGGGTAACTCCCATCCCCAGCACGCAAGGCAGCCCCGGGCCGCCCAGAACTGAGGTGCCAGAAATGCCCAACCCTCTTGCGAACTGTTTAGGACCAGTAATGATGCAACCATAGGCCTTGCTGCAAGTTGACACGGCTCCAAGAAATCTTGAAAAGAGGAAGAGCAGCTTGGTAAGGGCCAAGCTGCCTGGGATGCCAGGGCGAGCCGAGCAGGGCCCTCGTCGTATGTGTGATTCCCTCTCCCCTGGGCTCCTCCACAGCTGCACACGGATGGGGCTGGATTTGCCTGGTGACTTTTTCTATTTCATAGAGCTTTGGAAGCTCTGAGGTTCTATGAAGAGGCTTTGATGGGAACTGCAAACCAAAGGGTAGGTTGTCCTGAAACTCTCACCCCATTTCAAAGGAAACGGCACCTCTCCTATTTGCTTTCTGTGCTCATTTGGGTCTCTACAAGAATCGCTCCTCCTGCCTGTGCCGTCCGTTCCACTGTGGTGAGGCCTGAGTGCTCGGCCTCCCTGTGATGTGTGCACAGGCACGCGGGAACAAGATTACGAGAAGACGCTCTCTTAGTCTTCTCAGATCCTGCAAAATCACAGTGGTATGCAATATAGCAGTCTTCCCCATTCCTTATCTGGAGTTTGTTTTCCTTTCTGTGGTTTGTTGCTTTCTGTGGTTTTAGTTACCCATAGTCAACTATGGTACAAAAATAGTAAATGGAAAGTTCTGGCAATAAGTGATATGTTTTAAATTGCACGTAGCATGGTAAAGTATGTGTCGTTTTGCCCTGTCCTGCTTGGGAATTGTGCTTTTGTCCAGAGTACCCGTACTGTATACACTACCTGCCTGTTAGGCACTTAGTAGCTGAATCAGTTGTGAGATTGTAGTGGTATCACAGTGCTAGTGTTTCAGTAATCCTTATTTGACTTAAATATTGGCCCCCAAATGCAAGACTAGCATTGTTGGCAATTCAGAAATGCTGAAGAGAAGCTGTAAAGTGCCTTCTTTAATTGAAAAGGTGAAAGCTCTTGACTCAATAAGGAAAGGATATAATGTATGCAGGGCTTGGTACTATCTGCAGTTGCAAGCCTCCTCCAGGGTCTTGGGACATCTTTCTCATGGATAAGCTCAGACTACAGACTTCAAAAATTCAGATTGCAGGAAGGAATGAAAAGGTGAGTGTGTGGTCTTCATCTAGATGCCAAATTTGAGAGAAGCTTCATCAGCACAGGGCCTCTCTGCCTGTGCCCTGGGTGAGTCAGTCATGCGGGCTCCCCGGGGTCTCTGGTCTGGTTTAGCTCCTCTCATAGCCTACTCCCTCACCGGGTAAGTCCTTAGGCTTTGGAAAGGGAAGGGGTGCCCTACATTCCACTCCTGGGAGTGAAGAAGAGAGGGAAGATTGCCAGTGTGGTCAATAACCCTGGGGGCCGCCTGCTTCTTGCTTTCTGGCAGATCTTGATTACTGTAATTGAAAATCTGATGCTGTAAAGGCAGTCACTCTCAGCTGGGTGTGGTGTCACACACCTGTAATCCCAGTACTTGGGAGGCTGAGGCAGGAGGATCGCAAGTTCAAGGCCAGCCTCAGCAAACTTAGCGAGACCCTGTTTCAAAATAAAAAATAAAATAAAATAGGGCTGGGGGTGTAGCTCAGAGGTGAAATGACTCTGGGTTCAACCTCTAGTACCCAAAACAAACAAACAAACAAACAAACAAACAAATAAATGCAGTCACTCTCCTGAGAAGGCAACTAAAGCTTTGGGGCTGGCCCTATTGGTGCCTATTTGGGGCCTTTGGGGGCATACAATAATCAATTTCCTTTATGATCTTGCTTACAAAGTCCCTGATGGTGTGACTCTTCCCTCATGGGTGGTCTCTGAGTTCTGATCCAGATTAGAGGGTCTCTAGTTCTGATGACTCCATCTTTCTTTTCAGCCAGCCTGTGATATTGACCACAGCAAGACAGGTAGGAAGGAGCAAAAATGACTTCACCACAGTCCCCGTGCATTTGAACATAGGAGCTTAGAAGGAACAAAATACCGCCATTGGAAAATAACATTTCTCAGAGTCTCAGATCTGGCCAGACATCCTCCCAACACTTCAAAACAAGAGTGTGGTGGAGGATCTGGGGAGGCCTCCCCATTTATCAGTAAGGCTTATTAGCAGTGTGTGTGTGTGTGTGTGTGTGTGTGTGTGTGTGTGTGTGTGCGCGCACGCGCCCCTTTTCTAAGACCTTCTCTGTGCTCAGGGGTGGGATAGAAGGACCAGCCTACTGAACAGAGAATAGCTGGTTGCTTCCCCATTGGTGTGTCCTTGCAAGGTGGGGCTGATGAGATCAGGCCTGGACAACTTTACAGCAGATGCTTGGTGGGGAAAGGAGGCTGGGTCTGATTAGAGGCTCCGGTTTTTATCCACCCTGCCCCCCATAGAATAAAGCACATGCTTCTAGCTTTAAAGGGAGAGGGCAGGGCAGTGGCTGGATCCATATGGTGTGTCACTTAGTCCCTTCCTGGGGTCAGGCTTTGCTCATAGGCTGTGGAAGCCCTGTGACAGCACGGGGGTGTCAAACAGAAGCAGCTCTGCACTGCTCACCAGTGTTGTGTGTACCCGCCACCTCTGCTGGATGTCTTGTCCTGGTTGGTTGAGAATGTGGTGGCAACACCAGCAGAGACCAGGGAGAAAACCCAGGCAGGGTCCCCAGGTTGTCACTAATTAATTAGCAGGGCTGCCATTGATTAATTAATTAATTTTTGGTCCTGGGGATTGAAACCGGAGGGGCAATCTACCTCCAAGATATACCTACCCCAGTCCTTTTTATGTTTTTATTTTGAAACGGGGTCTCTCTAAGTTTCTGAGGCTGGCCTGGGTCCTGCAATCCCAAGTACAGGGATTACAGACCTATGCCACCATGCCCGGCTGCAGGGCTGCCTTTTTGTACACACTCCTGGCCTTGGGGGAGCCCTGGCCAAATGCCACCTCCTGAGACCTCTCGTCCTGAGCCTCTGGGTAGATCTCTGGGGTTTTTTGCATGTGGATCTTCCAATTCACCCCCCTGAGCTAACTGTTTGGGTGACAAATGTTTCCAGTTACTTGCCCTGGTCACTAGTGTCCTTGGTCAAAATGAAGCAGGGAATGAGAAGGCCATTACTGTCCATCTGGGCCCTGCAAACTGTCAGGAGCCCTGGTTAGCACCTCAGGAAGGACCATATTTTGCAATTGACCAGAGGTAGTCAAGTGGCCAGAGCATCGCTTCAGGGGAGCCATAGACCTGGTTGGAACCTGAGCTTGGGTACTTTCTAGCTGGCGACCTAGCTCTGGGCCTCAAGGTGACGGGGGTGGGTGGGGTGCATGGGCTTTGTTTTCCATGACTTCCTCCCTTTTTAGTTCTGAGATTCTGCTCTCAGAAATGGGAACTGCCCTATTTTTCTGGAGTGTACTGAGTGTTTTCCACAGCAAATAAACTCTGGTTACTAATTATCTGACCTACATTCCTCGTGATTGCAATGGGAGGAGGCCCGTCTGCAGATTTCTAAGAAGGAATTGGAGAGGAGCCCATATGAAGTGCTCAGCAGGGAAGCCTCAGGCTCACACTGATGGGCAGAATCCTGACATTTGAGTTGATGCTATTCTCCAGAAAAAGCCGTATTTTTAGAAGCATCTTTTAGTCTTTACACATAAACAACCACCATCCTAATCTATATATGCATATTTTCAAACACTACAGAAAGGATGACTCCCTGAAAAAAAATGAGTATCTGGAATTCTACTGCTGCCTTCTCCCCGTGGCACCCAGTCCCCAGGAAATATGATTAACAAACAGTTTGGTTTATATTCTTGTGGGGATTTGCTATGTAGAAACAAGCATAAAGCTGTTACTTTGTGGAAATGAGATCATGCTAAACATGCCACTCTTAAGGTTACCTTTTACACATAACCACCTATTTTGGACATCTGTCCATGTTCATTCATGTCAATATTTTCTTTCCTTTGAACAAAAAGAGGTCTTCTTAATGCAGTGGGGAATGCAGAAAAGGGAGGAAACCATGAAGCTTATATAGATTGTTTGTGATCGTGCACACCTGTAACCCTAGTACTTGGGAGGCTGAGACAGGAGGATTGCTGGTTTGAGGTGAGCCTGGGCAATTTAACGAGACCTTCAGCAACTTAGCGAGATTATGTTTCAAAATTAATCACACACACACACACACACACACACACACACACACACACACACACAGCTGAGGGTGTGGTAGGATGCATCTGAGGGTTGAATGCCCCTGGATTCAATTTCCAGTTACCCCCCTCCCCAGAAAAAAAGATTGTTTTCTTTTCAGCATCATTTCTGCTCTATTTGGGAACAGCAGAGCATCTGAAATTAGTTTTTGAGTACTTCAGCTATAGTTTCATCTGGAAACCATCACAGGAATGGTTTCTACTCGTCAATTGTAGGAAATCAGCAAGTAAATTGAAAAGACTGCCTCTGTGACTATTCCTTACTATAACATCCATTTTGTCTTCATTTGAACTGTTTGGAATGAGAAACCTCCAGCGGTAGGAGAATGGTGGCCCCCAAATATGTTCATGCCCTAATACCTAGAACCTGTGTGTGTCACCTGACATGGCAAGGGGAACTTGGCAGGTGTGACTGAACTGAAGATTTTGAGATGGAGAGGTTATCCTGGGCACTCTGAGCGGGCTCAGTGTAATTAGAGGTCCTCATAAGTGAAAGAAAGAGACAGGAAGGTTGATGCTGCACTGTTGGCTTAGAAGATAGAGGACAGGTCTTGAGCTGAGGAGTGTGGGCAGCTTCTACAGCTTCCAGGAAAGGAAGGAAAGATGCTCTGCAGGACCTCCAGAAGGAAGGCAGCCCTTTTGATACCTTGATTTTAGTCCAGGGAGACCCATTTTACATTTTCAAGTTATGGAGAGAACTCTAGAATAACAAATTTGTGTCACTTTAAGCCCCTGAATTTGTGATCATTTACTAAAGCAGTAAGAGGAAACGAATACTTTTTTTTTTTGCGGTACTGGGGATTGAACTCAGGGGCATTCTACTTCTGAGCTATACCCCCAGCCCTTTTTTTTTTATTCCTTATTTTGAAACAGGGTCTCACTAAGTTGTGGAGGGCCTCACTAGGTAGCTGAGGCTGGCCGTGAACCCAGATCCTCCAGTCTCAGCCTCCCAAATGCTGGGATTACAAGCATGCGCCACCACGCCCGGCTATGAATACACTTTCATTCATTGGTCCTGCATGTTTGGTTTTCACTCGACTCTCCTTTGGCCCAAACTAGATCCAAATAGAAATCTATGGTTCCCAGTGACCAGGGACTAACCCATTACTCAGAATAATATGGCCTTGTGGGTGAGCTAGAGTTGGCTGTGGCAATCTTTTTAAGTCATCAAAATAAAAAAGGAAAGTGAAGGGGGAGCCCACTGGCCTCCAGTAGGATGTGTTTGGACCTTGGAGGGCATCAACTCAAGGTTTTAAGGCTTCCAGGGAGGTAGGTAGACTCGATATTATCATCTCATTTAGTGGATGCTCTTTGACATCAGAGAGCTGGGGCCTGAGCAGGCCTGAGGTGGTCTTTTTCTCTCCAGTTCTGTGACAGTTGATTCCTCTGATCTTTAAAGGCCAGGACTTTCCACAGGGCCTACTGGCACCTTCTGTGGGCCATCTACTCTTTGCTGGGCTTTGGGTCAAGAGGAGGAGGAGAGGCAGGCCCGGATTGGCCCATCTAATGAGAATTTTCTCTTCAACCTGCCTGTCCTTCAACCCTCTAGGCTGGAGGTTTAACAGGTTCCTGGCTCAAGATCACAGCGGATTGGGGTGGTACTCTAAGCCTTGTCCTCTGTGGTTCCAGAGGACGAGGAGATAACCCAGCAGTTTCCCTGGGTGGTCAGGACTTGTGTTTGTTTTGAATTTCCCAATGCTTTCCTAGGAGGAGCCCATGGGGGAGGGCTTGGCAGCGGCACCATCAGCCTTGACGTGCAGAGAACTTCCCAATTTTTCCTTTGGCCACTGGAACCTCAGAGCGAGAGTGAAAGAGAAAAGTAGGTCACTTGGTACAAAGTGGAGGATTCATTTCTAGGTCTCCAGTTTTTTCTCTTGGACTGGGAAAGTGATCACAGACTCTCAGCACTTTGGAGGTCAAAGCTGATGGGCCCATGCATAAACAGGGGCAGTTGTGTAACTCACTGGCCATATTCCCCCTCCCCCATTTTGACTTAATAAATCACTCCAAGTACTAATGAGCTGGCACTCTCGGGGGCCATTCATACTCTCAAAGAAGCTGAATTCAGCACCAAAACTAGAAATGGAAGTCACATAGATCTATGGGTAGTCTAGACCCTTTACAGTCCAAGGTTGGGCTCATGATGCCTATCACCCTTGTACCACTCAGGGTTCTAGCAGATGTAGTTTGGAGAACATGGCTGAGATCTTGCTTGACTGCTAACTGCTTCCAAATTCTGCTTTCCCCTCCTCTTAGGCACATAACTGGATCACATTTTTGGACTCCTGCAAAGTGAGGTGTGGCCATGCATCAATGACATGTGGGTGTGCTTCCAGACCATCAAGGTTTTGCTCCCTAGCTTCAGGTAGCTGGTCAGCAGACTGTCTGGCTTGGCTTTGGCTGCACAGCCTCAGCTGCCTTGCCCCAGGTCACACCTGCACAGGGGGTGCCTTCCTCTGGTGACTACACGAGGCACAACCATTTTGGCCCAAGAAAGGACACTTCTTTTTGTTGTTGTTGTTTCTTTGGTACTAGGGATTGAACCCAGGGGCATTCTACCTCTGTTACACCCCCAGCCCTATTTTTTTTTTAAACAGGGTCTAAGTTGCTAATGTCTTGCTAATTTGCTGAGGCTGGCCTCAAATCTGTGATCTTCCTGTTTCAGCTTCACAAGTACTAGGATTACAGGCATGCACCATGCCACCATGCGAGACTCCAATAGAGGCCACTTCTGATAGCAACATTTATTCCAGAGCTCCCGCTAGGTTAGTCATTGCTTTGTCAGGTGTGTGTCACAGTTTGGCTTCTTCTGTTTCCTCCCCTTTTCCTCTCACAGGTAGATTCCTAATATACTTTGTGTAGCCCAAGCTTTGGGTCAGCACCTGCTTCCTGAGCATCCAGGCTTAGTTGTCTCCGATGGAGTGTACGCAGAAGTAGTATGTGCTATTTTTGGGCCTGGTTCCTGAAAACCTCCTGGGAAGATCCATCATGGTTTCTCCGTCAGCCCTCTGGATACAGACTTCACTGAAGCCCCAGGGCAAGGCAGAGACACCGGATGGAAGTAACCTGGGGATTAGAAGGAAGCGGGATGCCCCCGGCCTAAATAACCTTCCAGAACAGTTTGTTGAATTAGAATTGAGCTTCTATTGAATGAGGTCACTGAGTTTGGGGCATCTATTCATTACTTTGCAAGTCTCCCCTGATTTGTCTCCCCTCCTCACTTCTCTCTCTAGTTGCAAATGGAGGAAGTAGTGAAAGGTGAGTGTCCCTAGGGTGGCCATCGGCCCAGTGGGACTGGAAGCTCAGGTTCTTATTATCCTAGGCTCAAGCAGACCAGAGATTCCCAGAGAACTAGAAAGAACAAGGCCGGGGGTGGCTTTTCTGTGCTGAGAGATTCACACTCCTTTAAAAATGTGGGACAGAGCTGGGCGTGGTGGCGCATGCTTGTAATCCCAGCATTCGGGAGGCTGAGACCAGAGGATCCGGGTTCGCAGCCAGCCTCAGCTACCTAGTGAGGCACTCTGCAACG
>PVLC010015402.1:0-37566 GCA_004027655.1 Graphiurus murinus | reverse complement strand
TATATCAGTGCTTGTGTTCCACTAACTTTTATTTTACTTTATAATGGCCTTAAATTACAATAGTAGTGATGCCAGAAATTTTACTTCATATATTATTTATTTTATTAGTCATTGTTGTTCATCTCTCTTACTGAGCCTAATTTACAGACAAAACTTTATCATAGGTATGTATATATAGAAAAAACATAATATATAAAAAGTTCAGCAATATATGTTGTTTCAGGCATCCATTAAGTCTAGGAACATAGTTCCTGCATAGAAGAGGGGGCTACTACAGTTAAAAGCAGCATCCAAACATCAGATTTATAATATACATTTTTGTATTAACTCTACATTCCAGTAGGCAGACCCTGCAAGACATTTTTTTTAAAAACTTTCAACAAATTAAAAACATCCCTTTCAAGGTTCTGAAAGCAGTGCACACTTGTCTTGTTGGAATTATAGCACATAATCCAACTACCGTACTTATCTCCTGCCCCAATCTTGAACTTTTTTCCTCTCTCCAATGGATAGTAAAATTAAAAATATTTCAAATTATTTTGTTCATCTCCATTGAACATTATTTTTACTTTCATTGTGAAATATTACTGAAATTAGCCAATGCCTTTTTTTTTCTTATATATACACGAATCCCTGAAACATATAAGCTTCTTGCAAATTATTATTTAGCCTCAAATGTGACTACTTTTACCTATTCACTGGAAACTTTTTCATTGGTTGCTTATATAGTACATGGTGCGTTATCAGTGCTAGAGAATAAACACACTGTGAGAATGACATGAGTCAGCATAATCCTGGGCCACTTTGTTGATGAGTCAGCCGAGGCAAAGAGAAGCCATGACTGTCCCCAGGTCAAGCACATCAGCAAAAGGACAGCTTTTGAATTGCCACCCAATTGCTTAATGTGCTGAGTCAAACTGCTTCTCTTTGAAGTCTGAAATCAGTTTTCCACATTTCTAAAAATGCAACAGTAGCTAAGTTAAAATATGCTATGCTTTCATGGGACAAATTTAACATGATAATGATGCCGGATACATTGATGAAATCTTCCCATTAAAAGACCCTTCAGAGCAACTATCAAACCTACATACACCAGTGGTTTTCCAATTCTTGGAAGTCATGGGTATCCCAGGAGTCAGATCAAGAGTAAGGAGAGTATGAGGGAAGGAAGAAGAAAAAGAGGAGATAAGAGCCAAAGATGAGATCAGTATTTTCTCCTTATACCTTTTAAAGGGCTCTTAAAGCTTTGCAAATGAGTTTCCCATTGAAGATTTTCTGGTAAATAGGTCCTATATTTAGAAAATGTTTGAAAACTATGAATGCATACTGAAGAATATTATCTTTTGCATTTTATGCTAACATCTTAAAACTCATACATCATTTGTATAGATTTAGAGACCATGGGGATCAAAGGAGAATTCAATCTGCAGATTATAATGAAAAAGTAAGATTTTAAAAGGGAGGTTTCTTATGAAAATACACACAGCCCTTTTTAAAATTTGCATTAACAGATATATTGATGACCTATACATGTTTTAAGTTGGAACAGCCAATAGAAAATAACCCCAAAGCCCTGGGCACATTATTATCCAACTGACTGTGGTTAAGGAAATCAATATTATTAAAAGGAAATGGCAGCTATAACTGTAGATTAAAGGTGTCGTGCTGAATTCCAAGCCTGAGAGAGAAGATTGCAGCCATTCATTTAATCAATTCATCAACCTCTAAGGAATACTTCTAGAGTACTTATTGTGGAATAAGATGCCATTTATACTTTAGAGAAAAAGCATAAAATACATATGTGACTCCTAACTTCACAGAATTTAGATTGTGTGGGAGAGGGGGTGAAAAATTGTAAAATGAGTAAGACAGACATGAAACAAGCAGTTGCTATAATAATTAGACATGCCATCAATATCAGCCTCATATACTAGGAATATAATATATCAAATAGCCTTCAAATATCTTATCTTATGAAGATGCACCTTGTTAGTGATATAGTCCAGCACTTCAGAGACAAAATGGATAGGGCTTATATCCCTGAAATTTTCACAGTAACCTCACCTTTCCAACTAAATTCCCTATCCTTCCACCCTCCTAAGCTACTCATCTAATTCCTTATGTGCAATATATCACTAATGATATATTGTGAATAAATACATAAACAAATTAGTTAATGTGAAAAAGTTAAAAGTTTATATTAAGTTCTTCCTGATAAGCTGAAACTTTCCCAGTGATTAATTCCAATAATGTGTTACATTTTTCACATGAGCCATCAGGAAGCTTACATTGGCACTTTGGTTCAACACCTGCAATTTGTCTAGTAAGATTTTTGGGGGGGCTTTTTATTGTTCTCACTTCATTATTTCTCGACTTTTTTTCTTTTGTCCATTATTATCTGATTTGACCTTACTCTTGCTTCATTTTCTTAGGTAAGTTAAATCATATAATTCTTAAAAGCAGCCAGGTCCAAATTGATAATAGTATTTAGGAAGTATAGAAAGTAGGAAATAAAAACTAGTGTGTAGCTCTTAATCTCCAAGCATATTTCTTTTTTGTATAAGTTATGAGTTTTAGTTTTGCCATCAGGGGAGAGGAACAAAATATATAAATAATTTACTTACACAAAAGCTTTGTTCTTGTGATTATTAAAAATCATTGCTGTGGAAAATAGATCAAGCAAGAAAGAAAATTAATATAATCACAAATATTTCTGGTATATTTTCTTCTGGTTATGTACAGGGAAGGAAGGGATAGATGTGTATATTGAACCTATATTGTTAATAACAGTCTATAACCAGATTACTTTTCATTAAACTATATCATAAGCCATCTCAAAAGTCTGTAAAGCCTTTTTAGCCATTACTTTGAGTGGCTGCTCCTCATTCTAGCTTTTTGAACACTCTCCTACTATCATCTAAATCTATTGTTTTAATCATTAAAAATAATTAACTCTGTGTACAACAACTTGATTTTAGTCTGAATCTTATTTTATTTACTTTGGAATTCTTGGGTGAAATGTCTTTTTTACATATCTCATTGTCCTATCTCTTTAAGCCTTGAAACTGATTTCTTTTTGTCAGGGTATAAAGTCTACTGCTCTCAGATAATATTGAACTAACAAGGAGAGACATGGGGCTACGATTATCATTATTCTTATTATTTTGGATCCTGTGCTTTCATTAGTAAATCCCTAGATTGCACCAACATTAGTTCCTATAACAGCATATTGATAAACCATACTTAGGATTGGGTTAGTCTCTCCCAACATGTGCAGAGGACTTTTCCTGTGTGTCACACTGTGTTAGCCCCACTTATTGAATGCCTTTTTTGTTCAGAGAGCTAGAGAAACTGGGAGTTGTTCGGGGATGGGTGGTTTTAGAATTTTCAATTTTTTTACTGTAGCACAATTTCTGTGATTATTCCATACCCTTCTTAAGAAGTCCCAGGGTGTTACCAACTTACAATCAATCACTCATTCTTTCTTTATTTATTTTTCTTTCTGGTCATTTAAAAAATATTTATTTACCTTTTAACTAACTTTCCCATGTACTGAAAATACAACTGTGGAAAAAAATAACAACAAGAGCCACTTAAAAATTAAGTATAGAGAACAACAAACTATCTTTTGGAGACTATAAAAATAGAGTAAAATAATAGGAACAATAATAAAATTGATGATAAAATACTATATCTCCTTGTAGCTAACAAACCCAGCAACAATTCTATTTTGAAACAAACAATAACAAAAAAGATGCTCAGTATATAAGGTCTATCACGAACCACTCATGATCAAAACTGCGAGAATAATGACATAGTCAGTGGCACCATGTGTCAGACTCACAGACTGTTGTTCATAACTAGACAATGCCATGTTTAAAAGACCCATAATTAGAATGGGAAACACAATGTGAAACCTTTTTCACACTGCTTTACAGAATATAATTGCCGCTCTAATTTTCTCGATGGGGAGCACCTGTTTTGAACAACAAACTTCCCCATACACATAACATTTTAGCTATTTATAAGTGTATTCTGTCTGATTATTTAATATAGGAAGTTAGATCAGGAGGTATGATGATAAAAGTCTTCTGTGGTAGACATGGGGATGCACTGCCTAGCTCTTATCTCAAAGAAGAACTTGCTTCCCAACTATAAGGAGGGTAATTAGGTGGCAGTTCCCAGCTTTCTGCTCCTTCAAGTCTGCCTCAGCTGCAAAGACCACTTTGCTAAAGTCAAGCCCTCCCCAATGCAGCCTTCCTTTGCTGACTGAGAGACAAAAGGGAATATAGCCATTTCATCCAGATGAGAGATGTTCTTCAAAGCTCTCCATTAAGTTGGCTGAGACTTGATTAGGCCTATATTGCAGGTAGACTACATCTTCTTCTCCGGTCCTGCTTATTCCTTTCCAAAGTGTCAATCCTTTTAAAAAATACCTTGCATTCAAAACTCCATTCCAGCTGTGCTTCCAGGAAACTCAGTATAGGACAGTGACAGACCAAAGTTTTAGTTAAACTCCTTAATATGACACAACATATCATGTCTAAGGTGATGTCAAACCTCCTACTACAGGGGGAAATTCCTGAGATATCTGAAGGGCCTCGATATACTAGAATTGCATGTGTAAGAAAAAGCTTCATTGCAAAGGCATCAAAGAAAGCATATCAGGAATCAATCAAATAAAGCTTTCTGAATTTCATACAAGCTTACAGAGTGAGAGGAAACACATAATTCCTAATTCCACAAAAATAGTATATATAAAACACTTGCTTGAATTCCTGAACATGTAAGGTTATTTCGATCTCTCAGTAAATAGTTTCCAGGTTACAGTCCCTGCCTGCAGTCAATACTGAGGATGTAAAGATAAATGTCAGGCTCTGCAAGGAAGGAAAGAATACATAGTCTCATTCATAACAATACTAAAACTCTTATGTGTGCCCCGTATGTGTTAGTTAAAACTGAATGGTAGAGAAATGTAAAGGAGGAATTCATGTTCCCTGAGGTTTCAATTTTCTGTGCTCAAGAATACAGTTAGAGAGTACTACCCAGCAGAAGTCAAAAAAGGATAGCGAGAACAATATACGGCACCATCGCTGCAGATTACTAAGAACAGAATCCACAATTTCTTCAATTTGCACAATTCTTTTTCCCACAGAACTTGCTCTCCTCAAACAGAAGCACATTATAAACTAATCATTTAAATAAATCGCTCTGGAGTCTTGCTGACACAGGAGAGGATTTGTGTACATTTTCAAACTGTTCTTTTTTATTTCTGAGAGGGACAAGATAATGGGCCAGTATTGTGTCTTAACAAAGAAGTCTAAATCCATTCAAAGGCATACAAAAATTTGTATGGCAGATCCAGATGAGACATGAGAGTGTTTGGGGAAATCTGTAGATGGACAAAGATTTCGAATATACAGCCTACTCTCCAAGGCTCACTGCGTAAATCGTGAGCAAAGTACAAAATGGAAATTGAGTAGTATCTTTGTTTAAAAGTGGTTAAAGATTTCAAGATGGCAACAACAAAGCATTAGCACAAGTGCAGAATCCTTCTAGGTGTGGGGTCCTGTGTAAGGACACGGATCACAGGCTGTGAAGTGGCGTCACCACTGTCCCTCCCACTCAGTGGTGGAGAAACCAAGTCTATCCTGTCTACACACACCATGACTGATACAGAGGAGGTGCCAATCAAACATTTGCTAAACAAATGAATAAATATACTAACATACTGACTATAATTTATATTTTGCCTGTGATACCTGACTTACTAGAGAAAGGGTGTTTCTTAAATGGTTTCATAATCATAATAATGCCTAAATTTCTCAGCTTTCAAGTTCTCCTAGTTCCAGTTGGTTCTGGGCTTGCTTTTCTTTCCTTTTCCATTAGTGTATTGTAGCCATCTCATTATATAACACATACTTATATATATATATATATATATGTATATATATATATATAATTTATATAGGATTATCTCTAAATAGTTTGACTTATGAAGATACGTATATTACCATAAAATAGAAACATTAACAACTTTAGAATCAGGATAATACAGATGGAAATATGGGATAAGAGCAAAGAAAATTTAATATGTAGGAATGCAGTCTATAAGATCCCATATATCCAATAAACTAATATAAATACTTGGTTCTGAGATTTCCAAAAATCATAAACAAGAGGAGCATTATTAGCTAAAAAATGTCATTGTTTATACAAAGTTGTAATAAATATATTGAACAAGTAGGACTTGTAGGTTCTCTCATAAGCAACATGTGCTGTTTTGTATTTCTGTGGATCAAATTCTTTTATTTTCTCCCTGAATAGAAGTTTGGATGACTTTCATAAATTTTATAACACTACCAGGTGGTAAAAGATCCTCCAGTCAGTAATGTAAATGTCTAACCTAGTAATTTAAATGCCTACAGGAATCAACATGTCAAACTTTCTTGAAGTTATAGGTACATCCCTTAAGAATTTGTATGAGCCATAGGCCAGCTCTGTGCAGTGGTTTCTGCTGTCTCCACATTGTGTGGTTGTTTTACTGCTGATTTTCTCTTTTTAATCATGTTACTAATTGTCACTGATTCTTTCAGATCTTGTTACCCTTAGACTTAGGTAGGAAAGGTTGCATTCTTGATCCTGTGCTTTAAAGAACCTCAGGTAGGCTGCATTTTAGGCTCACCTGTTATATGGGAAAGAGAAATCATTCAAATAAAGCTGAAACATTTGTCAGAACAGGTAATCCTCAGCCCACTTTGGTTGGACTACCTAGGACCCTGGCATTCTCTGCTGAATGGTGTCACCCTTGATTCTGTAGTATCTGAAGGGTTCTGGCCTATGTAGCCCTGAAGAGGGATACTCTGATGGTGTGAGACACCCTATTGGTTTGTGGGGTGGTCAAGGGTCAGCTGTTCATGGCAATGTCTATGAAACTTGAGAATCTGGTGTAAGGTGTTCATATGTCTGAGATTTCTCATGGTACTAAAAGAAGCTGAGGTTAGTAGAGAAGGGGGACAGAATACAGGTTTGCCAAGGGGTCAGAAGATCAACAGTGGACTCTCAATTGCTGCTAATATCCAACATTGGCCTAAAAGAACCTCAGGAATTCAAATTTAACTGTAGCCTTTCAGATAGTTGGGAATTCATTGGATAAGAAAATGTTACATAGTTTACTTAAGAGTCTGAGGGAAAAGGAAAAAGAATTTCCTACTTGACTAACACTAACATTTCATGTCGAGCTCTTTGAATCTCATTGGAGTTTTAAAATGATATATTTTTGTGGGGCATTTTGAGGGATCTCAGAAGCCTTACATCACTGCACAAAGGACAAATACATTACAGGCAGTGAATTTATTCTTCCCATTGAGAAATATCTCAATGGGATATTTATCCCATTTTATCCCTCTAGGTAATCTTGTTGGTCAATTTCTCTCTTGTTTGTGGTCAATCTTTGCATATTCTTTTCTCTGACAATGTTTGTTAGCCACCTCTCTACTGTTCCACATCCGAACAGTTAGCCTTTCAAGATCTTCTCCTTGAACCTTCCTCAGCTAGTTAGAACTGCAATTGACGTTTGCCTCTATTTTTCAGGGGAAACATATTAATTTCTCCCAGAGGTCTCCTTAAAGTTTTCTTCTTTCAATTCAGGATGAAAGAGGGAAAAGCCAACCTCTGAGATGGGGGTCTATACAACCAACTCTCTTCAAAGAATCACCCTTTAACACCTAACTTCCTAACTTCTTTATATCCTTTATGTGTTGATAGGATCAAGAGATGTATAACATGTTTTCTACAAACTTATCTAGTAAGTTATTCATAGTGGTCTTGTACTCCAATTTATTATATGGCATATATTGGCTTGGGGACTCACTTGAAACTGAGCATGAAATAGTTCACTTTAACATGTACTCATAATTTTATCCCGTAGTGTCACTAACCATTAACATCTCATGATCCATAATATTCCAGTATATGACTCTAATACCAAAAATAATATGATCTAACTACATGGAATATTTACTGTTAAGCCTCTTATGTCTGTAAATCAAAGTGATAGTTTTGAGAGGTGTTAAAATGTTTGTGAAATTCTGAACTCCATTTTGAAATGCCTATTAGAACATATATTGAGCATGTTAATTTCTAGCCTTACACATTAACTACACAAATCTTTTTTACTTTATACATTTTTGCCATCATATTTTAATATTTCTACATAATTTACTTATTTTTTTTAAAACATTATTTTCATGCATTCAAATTTTCACTCCCATGAAGACTTAGGATGGTTTTCCTGCTAACAACTATAAGTGTTTCTACTCAGAGATAATCATAGGGGTAATATAATTAGCTTGAGTGTATTTAAAATCTAAAATGGTGCAGTTAGAATAATATTAGAAATACCTCCTCCCTTGACTTCAGTAACATTTTTATTCATCCTTCTCACCTTATGTCAAATTGAAGCTTTTTTCTTAAAATAGCATTAATTCTACAAGTCATTGGCAGCATATTCATGGTCTGCAAAGTGTACAGAATTTCCCTTGAAACTGATACTTCAGGATTTCACTCCACGTATTATGGATATCCACATGATATTTTCAAACCAAGCAGATCTTCACTACGTATGAAATTTGGATTCATACTGACATGCAATCATAAACAAGAATATGGAAACATGATGTTTGCTTTCTTATTTTATCACATTGGAAAATGTACTTGAAATGGGTGTTTAGAAGAAGTGTACCAATTCTTAGGAGAGCAATTCAGTTGACATCAGAAATAGAGGGCTAGCTATATGAAAATGCATGTAGATAGGAGGAAAATTCTGACAGTTCATTCCATAAGCATTAAGTGCACAAGAACATGTCATTACGAGGTAAACTCTGAAGTTCTATCAGAATTTGGGGCTCTTTGTAGTCACTCATGCTCACTCTCCACACACCTGATTTTGCTTTATTTGGGCTGGGTTGGTGGAGGGGCGAATTGCATGTTCTAATATGTTTTTCTTGCCTCTGATTCCTAAAACTCATGCATATCCAGCAGCTGCAGAGATACATAATCGTGGTCCCAGGTTGTTCTATTTGTCCTATGGAAGTCATTGACTTCACATAGAGAACAGGTTGCTCAAACACTTCCCCAAATGATAAAAACTGAAATCAAAGAAAGGAAGTAGACTGAACCAAGAAAACTTGGTTCTCTCTAGTTAAATATTTCATGCCTGATCTGTTGTAATTCTTTCTATGGGAAGAAAAAAAATATTTACTTCTATATCGAGCGTCCCTTATTTCTCGAGAAAGCATTTCAGGTATTTGCTCCTCAGCTTGTGATATTTGAATTCTGAATTCGTGGCTTATCAATAAAAACACATTGACTTTCACAGAGGTTGTCTGGTGAATTCTAGTACAGGCGTAGAAACATTTACTTACATTGTGTTCACAGCTGATAAACTGCAATTGCTAACAGTTTGTTAATTAAATCTTAGTTAAGCTTTGTCCTTCCTGCTTGGAAACAGGAACTCTTAACATTTGAGGCTGCAATTTGCATGCATCAGTCAACACAAATGCTGAACAAAGTGCTTGTTTAGGTAATAAGATAAGGAGGTGCCCTCTCCACATTTCAGCTCTAACCGCCTCAGAGGCAACATTTCCCAAGATTCCCAGCTACTGCTTGTTCAGGCAGCTCTGTGGTTTGCGCTGCATATTAATTTCTGTCCGACACGGGAATTCAATTTGTACTGTACATTTCATTTCTTCACAGATTTAGATTTATTTCATGTTCTCTGCTTTTAATTAACTCTCTGGCACAGCTGCTGGACAGGATAGAAAAACTCATTGCTCTCCCAGTGTTATGAGTACACCACCAATCATTTGCCACTTAGATGGTGGTGCAGGAGCTATCAGTTTCTATGGCAACCAGAGCCGTGGTGATTGATTCCTTGCCAGTATGGCATCACCACGGGGAGTGCAGCTTGTGATTTTTGTATGCTTGCAACATCCATCTAATTAAAACAGGATTATGGAATCATCCCAGTATATGTTCAACAACTACACCGCAATCCGTTTATGTAAATGTCAACACTATTAAATACAGTGGTCAGAGTTTTTGTGAAGAAAGACTTGTTTAGTCTTTGGAAAGTGAATGCTTACCCACTTGGTTTTGGCTACTATAGTCTCTTAAATGGTAGCCTTCAACCCAGCACAGTCATTTTGAACCTGAAAATCATAGGAAGCAAAACCAGGTGATTACATTTCCATCGATTGCAAGCTGGCTAACTCTAGAACACAGTAAGGCTGACTTGGAAATTGGTTAATTAATTTAGTGTGTATGAATTATTTATTCATCAAAGCTCTTAATTCACGTGATTGATTTCTCTTTCACTAGTCTCCCCTGAGAACAGAACATCCATTCTCTCTCAAGGAGTATTCCTCAAGTCCTCGAACAATTGCTTGGGATTTAGGGAAGCCTTACCTATCAGGTGAGATGAAAGATGCCATATTCATGGCGTGCATGGAGGTTCCAAATGAGTAAGGCAGCTCTAGGATTTCATGAAGGGCTAAACGGGAAGAGGAGCCCTTCAGAGAACTGTGAAATGTATATGCAAAGTAAAAAGGAAGGACAGAGGGTGGCAGATCTGTTAGCAATGTTGTTTTATACATCAGAGTTTTTGCTGGATGAGGCTGACAAAATATTCTGTTAACATGAAAAATGACAGTCTGCACTACCTAATGGCTTCATGTCCCTGTGCACTTCATTTTCCAATGCATTTCTATGTTATAGAAGCTGCCACTGTGACACATATAAGTATGTGCTGTGTAGTATGTGTATTTGCTGTCAAAATTCTATTCGTTTTACAGCATTTTTTTCCCTTGCCTTCACATATGTTATATGAAGAAATTACACATTCAAATGAGACTGTCAGAGGTACTTCTGGTTAAATTTTAATTATTAGTACTATACTTTCCAAAAGTTTCATGACATTTCAAAGTTCTTATGAAATGACAGTAAAATTACTCCCAAAGCAGGAAATTCATAAAATGACAAAAAATATATAAAACATTTTGACTAGGGAGAGAAAAGGGATTCTTATATCAGCTAGGATGTGATGATTGGCTGAGATAAAAATTGATGAAAGTAGGAGAGCTTCAGTGAAGGTAACTTTTAGGATATCTACTGTTGCTAATTATGGTGTCACCAAGCATATATAAACTAGTGAGTGTGATTCTTAGTGTCTTCTTTGTCTTGTGCACATAGTTTATATTACATGTATGTAACTACTCCAGACCTTAGTATACTGACACCTGGAGATACATTGAATGCATTCATTGTTAATAGATCAGGTAGTGAGGCTGACAAGCATACAGTCTAACTACCACAGTGGCACATCATTCATCCCACCATATCTACTGTGTTCCGGGGTATTTATACTATTACCAATACTTGCTTTGAGCCAAAAATATTTCATTGATGCATGAATCAAAAAAGATGTTTTTGAAGGTTTCTTTTTGAAAGAAAAAAAACTGCATATTACAAAATGCAGAACATTTTAGGATAATTTTGAGGGTTTTCTTTTTCAATATAACCAATAAATTAACATACTTAGATATTTATCATTTAATCTCAAAACAACCTCCATGCTTTCCTTAACTTTTCCTTTCACGTTTTTTAAATTAATTATTTATTTAGCAGTACTTGGAACTGAATCCAGGGGCATTATAACACTGAGCTATGTACCCAGCTCTCCCTTTCTTCCCTCCCTTCCTTCCTTCCTTCCTTCCTTCCTTCCTTCCTTCCTTCCTTCCTTCCATTCTTCTTTCCTTTCTTCTTTCCTTCTCTTTCAATTTTGGGATAGTTTTTTGCTAAATTGCACAGGTTGGCCTCAAACTTTTGATCCTCCTATCTCAGCCTCCAGAGTCACTGGGATTACACGTGTGCACCATGGTCCCATCTAATTTTCTTTTTTAAAATGATGTGGCATGCTCCATACTAGACTATAACAAGAGTATTTCACAAGCTGTTATTAATTTGCATATAAGTACTGAATATTCTAACTCAATAGCTGACTGATAAAAGTATAATTACACAAGCTAATAGAGAAAAAACTTTAGGTTTAGTGTTTCTATATGTTCCTATAAATACCCCATGTTCTCAAAAATCATAGTTCATTGCAGTGTATTATCTGTATTATTCATGGAAAGAAACTGATATTTTATTGAGTAAAAGTTATCACAAAGTTATCAAAGTACAGTTAGGCATGTTTCATAAAACTAAAAACTTTTAGAGCAATAATGAAAATATATTTCACATTCTAGAGTGCTCTAGAAAAACATGAAATATTTAATCTCTTTCAGAAAGAAAATCTCATAAGTATTTATATACCCATTGTTTTATATACTTTCTATGAACTCTGACATCTGTGATTGCATACCAGTTTTCCAAAAATGAGAATGTGTTCTATGACTTTCAAAGAAAATCTGTTTTGAGAGTTTATTGCTTATGTTCCTTACAGCAACACTTTCTTGGTTTTGCTATATTCTAGATGGCTGAAGGCTGGAGGCATATTTGGCAATGCATATTTGTCAGATGTTACTCTGGCACTTTATTATTTATTATATTATTATTATTATTATTATTATTATTATTATTATTATTATTTTGGTGTGTTTTAGATTGATGGAACCCAAGGAGTCATTATCTAACTATCCATATGCAGGAAACAGTTGGCCAAACAAAGATCTACAACTTAGGAGTGCAGATTTTATTCAAGCTTTGATGGTCTGGAAAAAATATGGTATATTCTTCTCTTCCTTTTAATCCCAAATGTAACAATGGATTAAAAGCAATGGACATTCCTTGCAGTTGAAGTGAATGTTATCAAAACAAACTTCACCACAAATACAATTCAATTGAATCAAGACAAATAAAATGTTTCCAAACTAATTTTTTTTCCATGTGTTCCCTGGTCTCCTTTCTATTATTTATAGAAGTTAGCTTTATCCTTGATGGACCATGGTGATGTAAGTCTGAGAATAGCCAGTGTCACCTCATAAGAAACTGGAAAGGATAGAATAAGATATGTATAGATTAAAAGTATAGTTTAATAAGCACATTGTAAATTGATGGGTGGATGAATAAACACTAGTAGATAAAAAGAGTAGGACACAGATAGATACATTGATAAATAAGGAACACAGGTATATGTTGTAAAATGTATTTTGGGTTATGACACTACTAAAAATGTTTGCCTCTGGTACAGAAGAACAGGAAAAATGAGGTCATAGGTTCAGTATACCAGGTCATAGGTTTTTTCAGTATATCAGGCTTATTGACTACTTATTGTGTTATACACTATAAAAGAGGTATATAAATTATCCTATTTAAATATTTCAATATCCCCATAAGTAGTATTTCTCCATTTTACAGATGAGGAAACTGAGGCTTAAAGAGGTAGCATTGTCACTTAGATAACCCAGGGAAAAGTAGGAATTCAAACTCAGAAGCTCTGTCTGAACCCCCTTGCTATTGTGTTGCATAGCATACCAATGCCTAGTCTGTTGCAAGGATGCAAGAGACCCTGGAGGAGGCCAAGAACAACCAATATGATTCCAATAGATTCTGTTTAGTCAGAGAAAACTCACATGATTCTAAAGTAGTTCCCAAACTTGCTAGCTTGTACTAAACCCTAAAAATATAATTTATTCTTTTTAGTGTCATCCTGAACCTCCAGAATCATAGGATGATTGCGGTCTTTTAGATAGAATGCTATCAGCCAAATAAAACAGATGTGAAGACAGCAACTCAGGTAATAAACAGTGTGGAAGATACCACTAACTCCTATTTTTATGCATTGTATATATTTAATGTGCACAGTATAATATCTCAATATACATATCCAAAGTAAATGATTGTTACAAGTAATCAATTAACATATCCATCACCTTCCATAGTTAAATTTTCAATATACAATATTATTAATTTTGGCCCTCCTGTGGTGTAAGAATGAGAACTCTGTGCCCTTGTCTAATTTCACTGTCAACATAGTTGTGCAAATGCAGGTGCAGAAGAAGAATAGTATTGATTAACCTTCTTTTGTTTTTTCAGTACTAGTGATGGAACCCAGCAGCATTCTACTTCCAAGCTACACCCCCAGCCCTATTTTTTTTATGTTTTATTTTGAAACAGGGTCTCAATAAGTTGCAGAGAGCCTCATGAAGTAGCTGAGGCTGGCCAGGAACCTTCAATCTTCCTGGATTCAGCTTCTTAAGTAACTGGGATTACAAGGGTACACCACCATGTCCAGCTCTGGTTCACTTTTTAAAAGCTTAAACTATCTTGAAATTTTTACTGTAGAACCAAATCTATTAAATGATGTAGATTTAGTAAATAGTGTAGTTTTCCAGAAGTGCCATTTGATACTGAATAATTAGCAAAAGAAAAATACATATTGTTCCCAACTCAGTTTTTTGTTACATTAATTTTTTGCTATTCATTTTCCCTTTCATCTTAACTTAAGGTTATGCTTTTCAATTATCAAAATATATATTCTATATTCTCTTTGTTTTTTTTAAAAAAAATATGAGAATGATAGAGAATCCTTCTCCAATGAGTACTGAGAATTCTCTTCACTGACAAGAATAGGAACTTCCTCCACCCCCACTCTTCCAACTTTTTCTCCATAGTAGGAGCTATAAAAAGTTTGATGTGGATTCTTTTAGTAAGTTTTTCTGCATTTGGATGAATAAAAGAAGATAGAACAGAAACCTGGCTCAGTGACACATGCCTATAATCACAGTACTTAGGAAGTTGAGATAGGAAGATTGCAATTTCAAGGTTAGCACACTGTAACTTAATGAGACCCAGATTCAAAATAAATAAATAAAATAGGGCTGGGGGTAGCTCAGTGGTAGAATGCTCCTGGGTTTGATCCTTAGCATCAGATAAGTAAGTAAGTAAGTAAATAGTAATACTCTTTTAAAAAGCTGAATGGTACCACTGAATTGTTTTTAAAAAGTAGAGAGAGTAGGATTGACCAATTTATGATCTAATTTGCCAATTTAGAGATTTTTTTCCTTTGCCCCAGGCTCCAATATGATTAGGCAAGGACTATATTTTAATTTTGTCTTTATTTAAAACTTTGGTATTTATTTATCACTGACTTTTGTCAAGCATGATGGTGCACACCTGTAATTCCAGTTCTTGGGAGGCGAGACAGCAGTATCACAGGTTCGAAGCCAGCCTCAGCAACTTAGTGAGACCCTATTTCCAAATAAAAAACTAAAATAAGGCTGGTGGTGCAGCTCAAAGGTAGAATATCCATGTATTCAATCTCTAGCACCACAAAAAATCATTTACTCTTTTACACTGATTTTTAAAATTGTACACTAAACTGTTATTTGACTTTATTATTATTATTATTATTAGTAGTAGTAGTAGTAGTAGTAGTAGTAGTAGTAGTAAGCAGTACTGGGGATTCAACCCAGGGGCATTCCACCTCCAAGCTACATCCTTAGCCCTATTTTATTTTATTTTTGAAACATGCTCTTGCTACATTGCTGAGAGCCTCACTAAGTTGCCGAGGCTGGCTTCACACCTGTGATCCTTCTGTCTACACACTTGTAATTTCAAGTATTGGGATTACAGGTGTGTATTACCAAACCTAGCATAAAATATTATTTATCTTGATTATTAATGTGTTACTTAGCTTTACTTGTTTCTGAAATTTACAAAGTTGGTTGATATAATACTATGTAGTTTTCTAGGATGAACTCTATTTTTTAAAACAAATACTACTAGACCAATGCAAATACAAATCCAATAAACCTCTTTTTCTGTGCTATAGCATTTCATTGTGTGAATGAATATGCCACAAATTCCTTATCCATTTTAATAGGTGGAATTCTGTTTTCCCCCAAGTTTTTGCTATTATGGACATGATTTCTAATTATTAATGTGCAGGTGTCTATTAACAGCTAAGTAAAACAATTTAATATGTTTCTATAATAATAACAGTTTTAATCTGAATGTATATGAATGTACTCCTTCATGGTTAGTACATTTATTTTATCCAAGTTTAGAATTCTTCATGTAGTCGTGGTATATTGCACTATCCAGAGATGAACACAAGAAGTTTCATACATGGATACTCTTCTGAAATTTGGCTTTCTCCTCTCATCAAGAGGTGGAATATAATTATCTTGCTGTAGCTTTCTGAGTAGAAGTAACATTTTAGGACTAGGACATAGAAGGAGTCTCTTTGAATGATCCTATGGGGATCCTTTTCAGATCTTAGCCAGCAGCCTCTGAGAAGCCCAAACCACAAGGACAGACCATCTGTAGGCACTCCTAAAAATAGCTTTATGTGAGTTTCCTAATAAAACCAGAATGGGCTACTACTGTACATGTGTGTGGGCCTCTTGATTTTCCCACTAGTCAAGCCTTCAGATATCCCTATCTGCCATCTGCCTATCCACTAGAACACAGGAAAGGCTTCAAGGGAGAATCACCCAACTGAAAGAGATCATAATGAATCACTATATTAAAACCACCAAATTTTGGAGTAGTTTATTGTTAAAAATAAATAAAAAGACTAATAACTGAAGTAAAAAAAAATAGTTGATTTATATTCTCCTAATACACTTCTTTAAATAAGTAATATTTTTGGAAGTTTTATGTATACAGAAAAAAATGATCAGAAAGTAGAAAGAAATCACAAATACCCCCTCACCTCCAGGCACACAATTTTCCCTTTTGCTAACAACTTTGATCAGTGTGGTATAATACTGCATATATGTTACGGATTGAAATGCTTTCCTAAAGAATTGATCATTATATAATGATCAATTTACCATTTATCATTATATAATGCCTCTTTATCACTGATAATTTTCCTTGTTCTGAAGACTGACTTTTCTGAAATTTACATGACTAATTCAGATTTCTTTTATTAGTGTTAGCATGGTATATCTTTCTCTATTCTTTTATTATCTGCGTATTTAAATTTAAAGTGAGTTTCTTGTACACAATCTGTAGCTAGTTCCTGTTTTCTACCTACTCTGATAAACTGTTTTTTATTGGTGTTTTTAGACTGTTAACATTTAAAGTGATTACTATATTTGTTACTGTTTTCCATTCATTGACTTTATTTTTGTCTTTTAGTTGCTTTATTTTTTAGTTGCTTTATTTTTTGTCTTTTGGTTGCTTACTTGTTTTCTAATCTTTTCTTTCTGCCACCATGACTTTTTTATATGATTCCATTTACCTCCTCTTTTAATATATATATATATATATTTTTTTTTTTTTTTTTTACTTTTTTAAACAGCTGACCTAGAGTTTTCAGTACAGATTTACAACTAATTCAAACCCCTTGTCAAATAATACTAGACTACTTCATGGATAGTGTGAATACCTTATAGAGAATGCGAGTACCTTAGAGTATCCCCAAGGGCTTCCTTCATAAACTGTGATCATTGGGTACATTGATGCTATTATTACTTTGAACAACCTGCTATCTGTTAGATTAATTAACATTTTTAGTTTACGTTTTTTTTTTTTTTTTTTTTTTTTTTTTGTGGTACTGGGGATTAAACTCAGGGGCATTCTACCTCCGAGCTATACCCCCAGCCCTATTTTTTTTTCTTTATTTTGAAACCGGGTCTCACTAAGTTGCAGAGTGCCTCACTAGGTAGCTGAGGCTAGCCGCAAACCCGGATCCTCTAGTCTCAGCCTCCTAAATGCTGGGATTACAAGCGTGTGCCACCATGCCCGGCTTCATTTTTAGTTACTTTTAATTTAAAAATATAAAACATAAAATAATCTTGTCTACCTTCATCTGTTTCTTCTCTAATGATCTTGGCTTTTTTTTTTTTTTTTTTCCATAGATTTGGGTTTCTTACCTGTGTCATTTTTTTCTTCTCTCTGAAGAACCTTAACATTTTTTCAAGGCAAGTTTACTAGCAACAAATTCCTTAAGTTGATTTTCTGAGAAAGTTTTTATTTCTCCTTCACTTTTGAAGGGTAATTTCACTGGATATAGAATTCCTTACTGATAGTTCTCAATTTTTCTCTTTGACACAGCTAGTATTTTACTCCACCCTCTTTTTTGCCTGCATGATTTCTGAGAAGTCAGACGTAATTCTTATCTTTTTTCTTGTATAGATCAGGTGTTTTTTCCACCTAATTTCTCTCATAATATTTTCTATTTCTCTTTGTTTTTTTTCAGTGTGAATAAGGTATGCCTAAGTGTGTATTACTTAGTATTCATCTTGGTATTCTTCCATTCATTTCAGAAAATTCTCTGCTATTGTTACCTCACACATTTCCTCTATTCTACTTTCGGTATTCCCTTTACACATACAGTATATATTTTGTGTTTTACCATAGTCTTAGATATTTTGCTTTGCCTTTTTCTCTTTCTGTTTACATGTCCATTATGGAACTTTCTACATGTCTTTAATGTGAAGTTTTATGTTTCCCTGGTTAGGAGTTGAATTATGTTTACCTTTTACTGGAACTATGGTGTCAAAGGTTAAAATTGCTTCTGGGGTCTTTGCTTTTCTCTTAAATGAATTTGAGATTTTAGGTTGTTTTCAGTTCCTCTACTTCTTGCATTCCCACGGCTCATATATTAAACATGTTTGCAGTCGTCCCACATTTCCTGAATATTTTGTCTGATTTTCATAATTTTATTTTATTTTTTTGTGGTACTAGGAATTGAACCCAGAGGTATTCTACCTCAGAGCTACAACCCTAGACCAATTTTATTTCTTATTTTGATTTTTTTTTTTCTTTTTTTTTTGCGGTACTGGGATTGAACTCAGGGGCATTCTACCTCCGAGCTATACCCCCAGCCCTATTTTTTATTCTTTATTTTGAAACCGGGTCTCACTAAGTTGCGGAGTGCCTCACTAGGTAGCTGAGGCTGGCCGTGAACCCGGGTCCTCCGGTCTCAGCCTCCCAAATGCTGGGATTACAAGTGTGCGCCACCACGCCCGGCTTATTTCTTATTTTGAAAGAGAGTCTCACTAGGTTGTGGAGAGCCTCAATTAATTGCTGAGGCTGTCCTGAAACTTGTGATTCTCCTGTCTCAGACTCTCAAGTACTAGAATTACAAGTGTGTGCCACCACACCTGGCTTATTTTTCATCATTTTATTTTCTCTGCATTTCAGTTACAGAAGTTTCTGTTGATATTTCTTGAAGTTCACTGATATTTTTTCTCAGTCATATCTAGTTTACTGATGAGCCTAGCAATTTTCTGATAGAATTTTTTTTCCCAGCACTTTTAATTCTTTTAAAGTTTTCATATCTCTACTTTCAGTACCCATATGTTCTTACATATTGGTAGGATTTTTTGGTTGTTTGTCTTTTGTTTTTAGTGAAGTTGTTTTGTTTTGTGCTAGGGATTAGAATCCGTACTGCACATGCTAAGCATGCTCTACCACAACCATGCCCCTGCCTTCATACTGGTCAATTGTTTACTTTTTCCATTAGGACCCTTAGTATTTTAACCAGAGTTTAAAAAAAAAAAAAATTCCTAGTGTGATAATTCCATCATCTTTGCCATATCTGAATTTTGTTCTGATTCTTTGTCTCTTTAAAATTTGTTTTTTTAATAGCTCCTTCCTTTCTTTTTTGAAACAGGGTTTTGCTATGTGCCTAGGCTGGTCATGAATTCCTAATCTTGAGGGATCTTTCTGGCTCAGATTCCCCAGTGTTGGGACTATAGGCATGGTCCACCACACCTAACTTTTGTTTTTGTCTTTTAATATACCTTATAATGTTTTATTGAAACCTGGGTATGATGTAGCAGATATGTTTGTTTTATTAGGAGTTAGACTGCTTACTATTTGTTATCTAATAGTCAGGCTAAAATTTACTCTTGCATCCTTCTTCTTATCTTTCCTGTTATCTGTGGGTTTCCCTAAAGATTCCTACATGGTGTTTGAGATTTTCACTTCTTTTCAGTTGTATTCCCCTGTTACTGTCCAGGAATCCCACTGATGTGGTAACAACATGTCTGGGGAGGGAAATAACTCTACAGTCCTCTGATCGGGTCTCCTTTGTGTTCTTGGGCTCTGATCTTCACAAGTGTCTCTCAGTTTCAATCTCTTTAATTTCCCCCCTAAGTGAGGCAAGAAACAGCTGGAGTTGGTATTTATCTTTCCCCACATGGAAGACTGGAATGAGATAGATTTGTTTATTCCCCTTCACACAGATTGATTAGGTTTGTTAAAATAGCTGTTTTTGTGTCAGGTTTTAAGAGCAGAACATTCTGGAAATATTCTTTAAATAGCTACTTTCCCTTTCTTCCTGCTAAAAGTATGAGGGGATGGTTCACTGATCTTCACCATGAGAAGGGGATAGGGCTCTGGAAGTACACTTCAGGAAACTGCAAGGGTTCTTTAAGATGGAGTCCCCTGGGGTTTTGCTCTCAAGCTTGTCCACCCTGAGCCTCCAGAAATCCATCAATTATATTGCACTTCTACTGCTTCCAGCAATGGTTCCTGCTCCTGAACCTTCCTTCCACCCTAGGCTGTGATTCCCTGAGTTGTCTGTCTGCATCCAATTTGAAGGGCAAGCCTCGTCTCTGTGATCTCAATTCTCTACAGAATCTAAGAAGAGTTGTTTGTTTTCGCTTCTTTCAACTTTTGTTGCTGTTGTTATGAAGACGCAAGTGAGGTCTTATAAGCTCCTTATACCCTGGCCCAGAAATGGGAATGCTGCTCTACTTTTTAAGAACTTTTTTATTTGGAGAAAATAGAAGATTCACATATTATTATAATAAATAAATAATGCAGAGATATCCTATGTAGGCTTTCCCTGGTTCCCTTCAATAATAATATCTTGCAAAACTATAATAGGATTCACCACCAGGTCATTGATACAATCCACTGATAGAATTATTTGTATTTCCTCAGTTTTATTTGTACTGACTTTTATGTGTGTATGCACATATAATTCATCATATGTGTAGGCTAGTATATCCACCACCTTAGTCAAGATCACAACACTTTCAAGACCATAAGAATCCCCTTGTTGACTTTTTATAACCCCATTACCTTCTTACTTTATTTCACTCTTAACCCCTGAAAACCAAGAAAGCGTCTCCATTTTCATAACCATTGCACTTTCTACACTTTTTCAATACATTGTATGTATTTTGTGCCTACATCAAACAAAATTAGAGTACTACTAAACAAGTTCTCCTTTTATAATATGATTTTACAGACTGCAACATGAAATGTAATTATACATAAACTTTCTGTGTTATATCTGAAAAGAAAGGACACTTGATTTAAACTGAGTGGTGGTCTTACTATACAGATCTAAGATATGATTCTTGAGATCAAAGTCAGCTAATGCCATTTATGGTCATAGGATTCCTCCTCCTGTCGCTGTACGTAGAATTATAATGGCCAGAGAAGATAGTAGGTAATGTCAAAATGGCTTCTCCCTATGTGGTTAACAGCAGAATGCCCTATTATGTGTCAGCCACTTTTTCCCTTCAAAAATGAATCACAATGAGAGTGTTTTGAGAGGAATGACTTCGAAGCTGAAGGATTCAGAGAGCACTGGATTAGAAATGGGGAGGGTATAGCTGAAGGAGAGGAGACACTGGTGTTTTCTTTATTGGAATTTCAATTTATTGGTGAACCTAAAATTTAATATTACTATGTAAAATTATAACTTCTTAATTTCAAATAAGACTGTGTTTATTCTCCTGATTTTCCTAATGTGTTATACGTTTGTATTTCCTTATATATTACCAAAAGATTACCTTAACTGGCAACCCTAAGATAGTTTTCTGCAGCATTTTGCCTAGAAAATCCTTAGTGATCTCATGCATGGATTTAGGGCTGAATTGATCTTTGTATTGATTACCCATCTCACCTAAATTATACAAAGCTCTAATTAAAATATAGCAATAAAATGTGAAAAGAGAGAAGAATTGGATTTTTCAAAAATATGCAGATGAGATGAATATACTTTATTTAGGACTTCTTTCCTTCATTTTGCATCTGTATTTTGAACATATCCAGTTTATGTTCCAAGAATAGACATAGATATTAGGAAAAATCTGCTTTTAAAATGTACTCAGTAACTCTTCACTAATAATTTCCTCTGAGAACTAGATATGATAAAATATATTCTCTTTCATGCATTGATTGAATGTTAGAAGAAGATTCTAAAGATACCATAATCTAAATACCCAAGGGTCCTGGGAGAGGAGATGATTTAATCAATATCTGGAAGACAAAAGATTTAGCAAAAGAAAAGGCACTTGAACATTATAAAGTCAACATGGAAGATTTAAATTGGTACAGTTATATTGATTCTAAAAACATTATGTCTATATATCTACGATATTTCTATAATGTATATATTAGAGAAAGAGAAAATTCTACAATGCAACCCCAAAATAGATCAAATCTAATAAAAATCAGTGTCAGAAATAGCCTCCTTTTCATAGGGCATTTTGTCCTCAGAAAAATATGACCTTCAAAACAAGAAATGGCAAACCATTACTGCAATATACAGCTGTCCTCAATCTTCATTGACTTCGAGAAAATGCAATGGTATATGTATATATATCAGTGGTATATGTGTGTATTTGCTTTGCAGAAGAGGTTGGGTAACTGGTGAATATATTTTCTTTATTGGATACTTCTCATCTCAGTTTATTTTTCTGAAATTTATTTTAGGGGACTCAGGTGGCACTACCTAGGCCAACCCACACAGGCATTTAAAAATGAGAAATGAAGTCTGTGTTAAAGGTATGCATGTGATGAATCTCCTATCTTGTGCCCTTATGTGGGTGATAGAAATAATTACTTCCAGACCTATCATTGCATTGGGCCCAGTTGGCACATGGGAGTCGGCCAGGTGTTGGATGTGATAGGAAATGTACTTCCTGATTAGAAGGACTGGAATCCAAGGGCAACAACACTCACTCTTAAATGAGACGAGGGGTGAGAATTTAAAGATGCCATTTAATTTTTCATCTGTGGCTAGCACATACCAATGTTTCAAGATGATTTTGTTAATCACACAGGACTATTCAGTGCATGTGGTAATGAAAAGATAGAAAAAAAATGTTTTTCTCAAACAAGGCAAATCCTGTCCAACTCAGTTCTACTGCAATCAATTCAGATGGATGTTTTTTCATTCTCTTGGTTTAGGTCCTCTTATGATTGCATAAACATATTTTGTTTTGTTTTGTTTCCATTTGAAGCTAAATCTTTTTTGCAAGCACACTAAGATTTTTATTCATGTATGTCTTTTCATTTTGATATTTCAATCCTATTCTGAGCTGTACGGATGCTCTGAGAATTTTATTACCCCCAAAGTCCCCTGGAGCTGACAGTTCTTAGCCAAGAAACTGGAAGTTTTTTCCTAAAATACATATCACATAAGCTGAGTATGGTGGCACCTGTCTGTAATTCCTGTACTTGGAAGGCTGAGACAGGAGGATCATAGGTTCGAGGATAGTCTCAGCAGTAGTGAGACTCTCATCAACCTAGTGAGACCATGTTTCAAAATAAAAATAAAATAGGGCTGTGGGTATTGCTCAGAGGTAGAATGCCCCTGGGTTCAATCCCCAGTACCACATACACTCATACACACAATTACATATCACATACATGAGACCATTTAATTTATATTGTTATTTAATTTTCCATCATTTACTGATTTTTCTATTTTTGATTCATATTAAAGATTCACAAATAATAATAGCTGTCATTACTGAGAATTCACAATAGGGCAAGCACATTGTCAAGAATTTTATATGTATAATCTGATCACTTAAATATTGTGCCAAGCATGGTGGCATGCACAATGCCTGCAATCCCAGTACTTGAGAGGCTGAGACAGCAGCATCACAGGTTCGAGGCCAACCTCAGCAACTCAGACAGACCTTGTTTCAAAATAAAAAAATAAAAATAGAACTGGTAGTATAATGTAGAGATAGAATATCCTTGAGTTCAATCTCTATTACCTCAATAAGTAAATATTATAATAACTTTTAAAAATTGATGCTATTATGATTAACATAGCTTTTTAGAGGGAGGGAAAGATTTGCTTAGAGAGGTCAAGCTATGCTAGGTCACGTAGCATGTAAGTGGGGTTCTAAGATTTTCTCTAAAATTGATGTCTAGTCTCAATCACTTTGATAGATGCATCGATTTATGTCTTATATCCTATATGATGGTTCTCAAGGCAGTTCATGAGATAGAATATATTTTACTAGTAATACTGACATTATTTGTCTATTAAACACTCATGAATGTTAAGAGCACAGAAATTTAATTGACACTATTTCAGATTCCATATTGCCATCACTTTTAAGAAACTAATCACAATGAATTTTAATGTGTCATTGAAAAGGAATAGCCTTACTTATATGAAAGGTTTTAAATAATCCTCCCTTTTCCAACTTTATATCTGTTGAGACCAGATTTTCTTAATATACTTCAATTAAAATAATATCAAAGCAGACCAAATGTAGAAAGAGACATGCTAATCTGGCTGTAGTTTATTATGACAGACATTTTGTAGATGTTAAGAAAACATAAAACAGGTTGCTCTTTTTTGTTTGGGAAATACAGTTCAATTCCATAAAAAAGTTATTTATGCTAACAAGTGATGGGTTTATTATTGTTGTTTTGTTGTTGGTTTGTACTGAGGATTGAACCCAGGGGACTTCTACCTCTTAGCTACATTCCCCAGCCATATTTTATTTTAATTTTTTATTATGAATCAGGGTTTCACTAAGTTGTGGAGGGCCTTGCTAAGTTGCTGAGGCTGACTGTGAACCAGATTCTTCACAAGTACTGGGATCACATGCATGCGCCACCATGTCTGTCTATTGTTGTTTTTAACTGAATTAATAACTAGATATTTTAAATATGTTATATTTAAATAGATGTTTTAACTATATAAATTAATTAAATAATGTTAATTTATAATTATAAATTAGATAAATGATGTTAATTAAATTATAATTCTTAATATTGTTAGATGTAACTGACAAAAGCTCTCAATAACTTATTCATCTAAAGCTATTCTGACATCAAAAATTTTTAAAGCCACCTTGCTGGCAGATTCCTCCAAATAAATTTTACTTCTGCCCTCATTTCTACCTATGATTCAGTGAGTAAATATGTGATTTTGTTCTTCCTTTTATGCATATAGCCAAGGACTAGCCTTCCAATACAGGTGATGTAATGATGCTGATAACACATGACTTTCAGGTGGGGTGAATTTTCTTTACCAACCTAAGAATTTTGAACCACATCTTGCAGGAAATGAAGAAAGCTTGCTGCTCTTTAGAGAACAACATACATAGAGTTAATCATTAAGGATGTTCTTTAAGTTGGGTTATACAGGACCATCAAGGAGACCAACTTTGATATTACTATGTTAGTAAAGATCAGAAACAGCTAGAATGGAAAAGAGAGGCATTAAAGGTGTAAACAGTGTCTGGTAAAAAATATTGAAGCTCTGCAGCTAGTTATAAGATAAAGAAACGTTTCAGTGTTAAATTGATATAATGTAGAAGCAAATTATGAAATTGACACATAGGACAGGGAGCAGGAAGACAGGGGCAGATTACATCTTAAGACAACTTGCTCTACTTTTCAACTTTTCACTATCATAATTACCATGAAACTTTGATAATAAAAATTTAAGATGCTTTTCAAATAAAAATGGAAAATATTCTTTGTAAATACTGATTAGAACTTAACATGATTTTTTAAAATTTATTTATTTTGGGGGGTACTGGGAATTGAATTCAGGGGATTCTACCTCTTAGCTACAACCCCAGCCCTATTTTATTTCTATTTTGAAACAGGATCTCACTAGGTTGATGAGAGTCTGACTGCTTGCTGAGGCAGCCTCCTATCTCAGCCTCCCATGTACTGGGATTACAAGCATGTGCCACAATGCTCAGCTAACACAAACGTTTTAAAAATGAGTATCATTACTAACTACAAAAGAGTAAGTAGGATATGTTTTTTCCAACTTTTTTCTTATAATTGACACTCCACTAGGATGAGTGTCTCTTTCATTCAATGTTGTGTCCTCTAGACTCTAGATAAGTACTTGGCATAGAGTAGATGCTCAATAGATACTTAATGAATTAACAATTTTCTTGCAGCAAATGAGAGTGCATTTAAACACAAAGAAGCTTAGAGATCTGCTAATCCAAATGGACTTTTCTTTGAGAGTTTAGATTCTAAAATCCGAAACAGATCACTTAATACCTGAATGTTTGGGATTAAAAGAGAAAAGAATCCAAAGTACCTGATATCTTGACCAGGGATAAACAATTCCTGGTCCTTAATGTCTAGAGGTTAGGTAGATATATAAACAGATCCACATATATATAAACAGAAAAAAATGTAATTTAAATGATAGCTGCAGCATATATAGTCAATTTGTTTTACTTCTTATTGTTTTTTAATTAAATTAGGAAATGATGAAAGTACTTATTCCTAGGTTAGGAAATGATTCTTCAGGTGCCATATTATCTGTCTCCCATGTGGCTTTTTCATTGCCTGGGAAGATGAGATGTCTCAAGTGACTGCTCCCCACATTACTCTGTGTCTACTTTTAATTACATGAGGAAACCATGGCCAAAGCCTTCTGAAAACAAGTCATCACATGTTTTAGTGTGTTCTAAGTCAATATAAATTGACAGATCAATCTTTCAACATGGACGATAGTATAGTAAACAAAAATTAAAAAGTACTTGGTTTATCACATACATTTTAAAAAATCTAAAACAAAATATATAAATTTGTTGAGTCTTATACATGATTTTCCCATTGATTTTTTTTTTAGCTGTTATTGAAATGAATTATTTTTCAATGAATAGTGGCTTATAAAGGTCTACCTAATGCAACTTTAATGATTTCATAATAGGAAGCAGAAAATTCAGAATACTTACGAAAATATGATAACCAATATTTGCCATTTGTCATAATTCGATAGCCTTTACCTTTAATCTTAAGAACATCATTAGGCTATGAAAAAGGGATATATAAACACAAAGCAGATAGGAAGTAAGTGAACTATTCTCTAATGAAATAATATATATCCCTTATGCTCTATAATGAGCAATTTCTTTTTTTTTTTTTTTTTTTTTTTTTTTTTTTGCGGTACTGGGGATTGAACTCAGGGGCATTCTACCTCCGAGCTATACCCCCAGCCCTATTTTTTATTCTTTATTTTGAGACCGAGTCTCACTAAGTTATGGAGTGCCTCACTAGGTAGCTGAGGCTGGCGGCGAACCCGGATCCTCCGGTCTCAGCCTCCCGAATGCTGGGATTACAAGCGTGCGCCACCACACCCGGCTTATAATGAGCAATTTCAATAGCTAAAAAGAGTATGCTTCAAGGTAATAGTGTGGTTCTGCTGCCATGACAGGCGGAACCCTAATCCGGGTTAGACTCAACCCTGACCCTGGTTAGTATAAAATCTCCTTCTTGTTTATTACAGTGCTCTGTGTGATGTGTACATTCTTTGGTGGGGCACCCCGGATTTGTGCATAACATTTTGGTGCATTGGCCAGGAAGATGTGTCCCCCAAAGACCTTCACTCACCTCCAGGGTAGGAGTTTATCTGGTAGGTGCTGGCAGGGAGGCTCAGCTTGCGTAGTGATCTCCCATTTGGATTTGGCTGCCAAAGGGCTTCAGCGGGGCTTGGCTTGCTTAGCCAACCTCCCATTTGGCAGCTTATTTGTATTTGAGGGCCCGAATTGAGGACTGGCAGAAGACCCAGGCAGACTCACTGGAGGGTCGCTGGTTGGGAGGTGAGGGAGATGTCCCCACCGACCCAGTGGCATGGTGTGCATCATTTAGTAGATCTCTCATAGGAAATTCAAAAAGGAAGTGCGCAGTGTAAAAAGGCCTATCTCTCTGTTCAGTGTTTGTCTGCCCCCTCCCCCCATTCACATGGTGTTGTTAACTTTCGGTTTCAGCTTTGAACCTGCAGCTGTTCTCTACTTCTCCATAATGGGACAGACTTCTTCAACTCCTTTGTCTATAATGATTGACTACTTTTCTGATTTCAGAACTCATGCATGTAATCTTTCACTGGAGGAAAAAAAAAAAGGTACGTTAATCACTATTTGCTCTGCAGAATGGCCAACTTTCAATCTCGGCTTGATGAGGCCATCCGTGTCATGCCGGGACCCCGGAGGAACCATTGGGAGTCGGGGACTAGATCCGCTCAAATCAGCAGCATTTTACTTTTTGCAGTGGTTTGTGGACAGCCACAGAAGGCCATTTGGTCCAGAAACCTTGGGGCAAGAACAAGTGAGCAAAACCCATGCTGGGTTTAGGGAAGCCAGTTGCCAGCAATGGGACATAGATTCAGGAGATTTCTGTCTCTCTCTCTCTCTCTCTCTCTCTCTCTCTCTCTCTCTCTCTCTCTCTCTCTCTCTCTCTCCCCCTTGCCATTTCTCCCTCTTCCTTTCACTCTTCTCCCCTTGGGCCAACTCAGTCTCCTTTAAAAATGAGTGCTTAAAGGCACTAAAAGAGAAGCATTTGGACCCAACACATTTTAGTGGCTGATCTGTTAAGTCTTTTTGCTACAAATATTTGCTCTAAATTGTTCTGTTTCATCTCATTGCTCCAGCTAAGGTGGCTAACCACATGGGTATTTGCTGACCACGTTGTAGTGGGGGGCACTCTTGGATTTTTGCTTTAACTAAAGTGGGTTGATTGTTCCCCTCCTATGCTTGTAATTAACATTTAAAGAAAATAAGTAAATGACAAAAGTTTAAGAATAAAAATAGTTTTTGTTACCTTTCCTGGCCCTAATGTAAATTAGAAGATGGAGGCTTGTTCTGTTAGGCTTCCATGTTTTGTGTCCTCTATTCTATAATCTACTACATATTGTGTTACATGACAGGCATCTGTGATAGGTTGTATTTTTAACTTTGGGAACTATACATCTGGTTGGTTATTTATCTATGAAAATTCAATGCCTGGCAAGCTAAAGCTATGAGATATGTTTGTATCCATAAGTATATTGTCTATCATCCATATGGTACCAAAATTAGCTTATAAAGAGCACTCATCAAGTTAAAAAAATGGATCCAAATACTTTTTAATTCATGTGACTTATGTCTTCAACAAATAAATTTTTTAAAGTTTATTAAAAAGTAAGAGATGTCATTAAAAGTTAACAGATTTTTTTTCTTTTTCCAGAAAATTAGGATTATGTGTCAGTTCCTATTTGATATTCAAACTACAATGCTCATTGTTTATTTTTAGGATCTTTTACTTGTTAGAGTAGTGACTTTAAGTGCTGACTGGCTATTAACTAATAAGTGATCTCTATGCAATGTGTATTGTATTAATATCTTGTTACTAAAACTTCTGCCATCTATGTTCTAGTACAGTTGAGAAATCCATCACTATGACCTGGTCTATATCTGTTTGCTTTAAGTGTTCTATTATATGTTAAGGTTAAGTTAAAAAATTATTAACTTATGTATTGTCTTAATTATTACTGGCTTCTTTATTAGTTAAATATATTTATGTCTACTAAGTATCTTCTGAAATGCAGAGCTTAAGAAAATGTCTTACCAAGTGCCAACTGATGTCCTATAAACAAAATGTTAATAGCAATTTTCTAAAGTGGCCAACCTTTAATGTGGGATGACCCTGGAGGGGACTTGGGATCCCAACATTATCTTTCAGGATGGGAGAGGATTCTGACTGAAGCCAGGAGGCTAGTGCCAGGAGATGACAGAAGACCAACCACCCAGCCGAATCTCATCGATGGAACCTTTCCCCTGACTCACCCAAATTGGGACTTTAACCAGGCTGAAGGTAGGGAGCATCTCTGAGTGTACTGCCAGGTTCTAATGGCTGGTCTTTGTGCAGAGGCTAGAAAGCCAACCAATTTGGCCAAGGTAAATTCAGTTAAACAGGAACCCAATGAGAGCCCTGCAGTCCTTTTAGAAAGAATTCTCAATTCCTTTAGGCAGTACACCCCTATGGATTCCCAGACAGAGGAAACAAAGGCAACTGTGATTTTAGCCTTTGTGAATCAGGCAGCCCCAGATATCAGCAAAAAACTTCAGAAGCTGGATAGATTGGGAACCAAACTATTCCAGACCTGCTCCAGGTAGCAGAAAAGGCATACAACACTAGGGAAACCCCTGAGGAGAGACAGGAGCACATGAGACTAGAAGATAGGGAATTGGCTAAGATAATTTTTGCAGGGCAAGGGGGAGACAGGGACAAGAGAGGCAGGCAGAGCAGGGCCTGGCAGAATGATGGAAGACCTTGCCACTGATTAGAAAAGGACCAGTGTGTATATTGCAGAGAGAAAGGACACTGGGCCCCAGAGTGCCCAAAGACCACTAGGGTACCGGGTTAATGCAAAGAAGGTCCAAATATGCCAGGAAGAAGTTATAATCTAAAAGGGGCCTCAGATGGCTCATGGAGGCAAGGATGGTGACTGTCCAAAAGATCCCAGTGCCCACCAGCCCGAGAAAAGTGAGGGAGTTACTGGGATCAGTGGGCTACTGCAGACTATGGATCCTAAATTTCGCAGAGATAGCAAAACCTTTTTACTGGGGAAGTGGAGGAGATAAAAACTGGACATGGACCCCCCAAATGGTGGGTGCATTTCACCAATTCCAAAAAAAAAAAAAAAAACAAAACTATGCTGGAGGCACTCACCCTAGCCTTACTAGACCCCTCAAAGCCCTTTCTGTTATATCAATGAGAAAAAGGGAATAGTAAAGGGGGAACTGGCTCAGACCTTGGAACCTTGGAAATGACCAGTAGCCTACCTATCAAAAAACTGGATCCAGTAGCAGCAGGATGGTCTCCATGCCTCTGAATGATAGCGACCACTACCCCCACATGCCATCGAGAGGATTCTAAAGCAGTCCCCAAACCGGTGGATAACCAATGCTCAGCTGGCCCATTACCAAGAATTCCTGCTAGATGTTCCCCACATACTCTTTCAGAGCCCTGTCACTTTAAATCCAGCTACTTTACTTCCTATCCCAGAGGCTGAGGCTCCAGTGTATGACTATACTGAAGTCTTGGCAGAAGTGACTTCAGTCCAAAGGGACTTAAGAGACCATCCCCTGAACCAGAGTGATTGTGTATGGTTCATGGATGGGAGCAGTTTTATGCAAAATGGACAAAGGTATGCTGGGACAACAGTGGTGGACAACAAGGGTAAGGTAATATGGGCCGACAGCCTACCAAAGGGCACTTCAGCACAGAGGGCGGAGTTAATTGCATTAACTCAGGCCTTGAAGCAGGCTGAAAATAAGTGACTGACTGTACACTGATAGTCGCTATGCCTTTGGAACATTACTTGTGCACGGGGCATTGTATCAAGAATGGAGTTTCATGACGGCAGAAGGAAAATCAGGAATGAGTTAGAAATATTGGACCTCTTGGCAGCTGTACAGAAGCCAAAAGAGATAGCTGTGATCCATGTCCCAGGCCATCAAAAAGGGGATAGCCCAAAGGCAAGAGGCAACTAGGGGGGAGGGGGGTGTCAATGAAGTAACATGGATAGCTGCTATGGCAACAGAAAATTTTAAAACCCCCTATGTTATGACTGCACAACTGCCTGTACCAGGGGCAAATCCTATGCCACCCTCACCGGAGTATTCCCAGAAAGAGGTTGCTTGGATGCAGGAATAGTTAAACACAAAGTCAGGCCATAATGGATGGTACATGGACACTGAAGGCAATTGGATTCTCCCCAAGGATTTGGGAAAACACATGATCCAACAACTTCACCGGTCCACACATCTTGGAGAAAAGGAGTTCCTCTCTTTACTCTAAACAGCTGGCTTATGGTTCCAGAGATAATTGAGGACTGCTGTGCCTGCCGGGTCATGCAACCAGGAAAAAAGCCTAAGCAACACAAAGGTACAAGGAAGAGAGGGTGGAGGCTGGGATGGTTCTGGGAAATAGATTATACAGATGTAAAGCCAGGCAAGAATGGGTACAAGTATTTACTAATTATGGTGGATACCTTTTTGGGGTGGGTGGAGGCCTTCCCTACTAGGAGGATAACAGCTATGATAGTAGCAAAGAAATTGTTAGAAGAAGTAATACCTAGATATGGAGTTCCCATTACTATAGGGTCAGACAATGGACCCTCCTTTGTAAGTAAAATTATACAAGGACTTTCCCAAGCTCTGGGGACTAATTGGAAATTGCATTGTGAATATAACCCCCAGAGTTCTGGACAGGTAGAAAGGATGAATAGAACCTTGAAGGAGACTTTAACTAAATTGGCAATAGAAACTGGTGAAGACTGGGGTCACGCTCCTTCCCTATGCCTTATACAGGGCCAGAAGTATGCCCTACATGCTTAATTTAACCCCTTTTGAAATAATATTTGGCTCTCTACCCCCCATCCTGATGTGAAAGCCGATTCTAAATTCCTTATAGGGGCCCACAGGATGTTGAATCCGGAGATTGGGTCTGGGTCAAGCAGCATCACCGTAAGACATTTGAGGCTAGATGGAAAGGGCCTTATGTGGTTGTCCTTGTTACCCCAACTTCCCTAAAGGTGGGCGGCATAGGACTCTGAATACATCACTCCCAGATCTGGAAGGCAAGTGAGAAGGACATCGAGAGTTCAAAAGGAGTGGGCAGTGACAGCCAACCCTGACAACCCCTTGAAGCTCACACTGATGGCTCAGAGGTTGTACTGCACTTTGTTGACGTCGTCTTTGTGGACTTTGGTATTAGGGCCACTTATTATTCTCATTCATACTCACATTTGGGCCTTGCCTACTACAGTGCAACTCACCATCCTTGGACAACAGAATCAAACCTTGCCCAACCCTGTATATAGTATATGAGGAGGATTCCTCATATAAACAAAAGAAAAAGTGGGAAGTGTAGGGTGTTGACAGCCCCCTCCCTTCTGGAATATTCCCCTACCTTCCAGAAACGGGACAGCCCCCTCCCTTCTGGTAACAGGGCTCCACCAAACCCCATTCCTTCTCTGTGTTACCTATCCCCACCTCTGTACACCTCTATATAAGGCTGAACAAACCAAGGTTTGGGGTTCCTCTGCCATGACTCTTAAGCAGAACCCTAATCCGGGTTAAATATCCCTGACACGGGTTAGTAATAAAATATCCTTGTTTATTACAAAAAAAGTAATAATGTATTAATTCGTCTCTTTAAAGGGTGTCTGTGGAGAGTCAAACTACATTAAGCACCTCTTAAGCCTCAATGGTTGGACATCGATTCTTCTTTCTTAAAAACAAGAAGTCTTTCTCTTCATTTTCCATTAATCCATAACTTTAAGATCTGGAGACTTCATGCTAGTTCATTTGGCTGTATGAAAAATACTTGTAATAATTTTCTTATAAATTGGTGTCACCTCTACTCTTTTAAAATCTTTGACCTACTCACTTTCAGTAAGATTAATCACTATCATTCTGTTTTCCTCTTTAAATTATATAAACCAGGGGAGTATGAGCCAGTCACTGACCCAGCAGCTCTACAACAAAATACATGCCTTTTCATTCACTCTCTTAAGTAATTATTTTGATATTCTACTTTTCTGCATTAGGATATTTATTTAGGTCTTCAAAACATAAAGTATGTAGAGTAAGACTTCTGTTATTCATGATGTTTCAATGCCAAAACTTTTATAAGCTTGGCTAATTGTTACAAAGCCTCACAAATGATAGTAAATAAACATCCTTCTTTATCCAGTAACTACATCTTTTCTTATAAATATGAAACACTTTATTATACTCCATGAATTTAATCCCTGCACCCTAGGTGGAAACATTTTGGTCATTCTTTACAGTTCCTATCCTCTGAATAAAAATGGAAATCTAAGACTTTTCAGTTATTATTTCATGATAACCACAGAGTTCTACTTCATTGTTCAAATATAAGTCAAAATATCACATTGTATCACATTTATTAAAAGGGACAAAAAATACAGCTAGCTTCAAGGGCTAAATAATCATTTTGTTTATGATACTCATAAATATTTGCTTGTATTCCCCTTATGTCACAATACTGTGATCAGCTTCAAGCCTATAGAAAAAAAAAGATAGGGGTGAGAGAGAGGAAAGGAGAAAAGAGAGAGAGAGGAGAGGAGAGGAATGCTTTGGGATCAATTTTACTCTGACTTCCATAAGTTTAGAACGGAAAAATGTAATATTAGCACAACTTTCTATTTTATCCCAATTACAGAAACACTGTAAGAAAATAACCTATGTTTTAATTCGACAAATCATTAAAATAAATTGGAAATTGAGAATTCTAGGAAAATTATGTAATAATCTCTTATTCCAACTAAAAGAGATCTCAACCATAACTACTAAAGGAAAAGAGGAGAATTCAGGGTTTCTTGAGCCAACAGGCTTGCTTGCAGGAATAAAAGAGGATTACCAAATAGATAGATTAACAGAAAAACATTGTTGTGCCATTCATTAATTTCAGAAAACAACTAAGAATTCCTTTCAGAAAATATTTGGTGCAAAAGAATATCATTAAAATGAGATTTTAATGAATATTTGCTCAATATATCTTGAATATCCATTCACAGGAAGCAATTGCCTACATTATTTGTTCTATTTTACCACTGCAAACACCAGGTGACTTTTGTCCAGTAGAGGTGTGTGTGTGTGTGTGTGTGTGTGTGTGTGTGTGTGTGTGTATGTGTGTGTGTTTTACTGGGGATTGAACACCCAGAGACATTCTACCTTTGAGCTATACTCCTAACCTTTTCTTTTCCTTTCTTTCTTTTCTTTTTTTTTAAAACAGGGTCTCACTAGGTTGCCGAGAGTCTCTGCTGAGTTGCTAAGGCTGGTCTTGAACTTGTGATCCTTCTGTCTCAGCCTCCCAAGTACTGGGATTACGGGTATATACCACCATGCCCAACTCCCAGTAGTTCTTATACTCAGGACATAACATGTGCCTTGGATTTGCTAATTCAATGCATTCACAAAGGATGTTGATTTGAAAGACATCAATGTGAAAAAAATAATTTTGTTATGTAGGAGTGGGGAGGCAGATTGTTGAAAACAATCTCAAGCATTTAAAACCCACAATGGCAGAGAATGCACTATAGATTGTGCCATATTTGGGTCCTTGTGGTCAGTGTCCACCATGGTCAGCAGCGGTGCCCATACTCAGTGGCAGTGTCACTGCATATGACCATGTGGGACAAGGTCATCCGCCAGGTAGCCTTGAGTAGCAATTCTCCTCCTCCAATGCAGTGTTCCCACAGAAGCCCTGGAATGTCTAACAATAACAAATAATGGTTATGTTTATACAAGTTTGAGCAGAGTCTTTTGGTCTGCACCCACAATCACTGGCTGAAATAAGGATTACATCTTACTTACCAAAAACCATGTAGAATACTTTCTGAGTACAAGGCTATCTCATTTTTATTAATTTACAACCGATCTTTCTTTTCCCATTTTATATCAATAAACACTGTGGCTCAATCATTTTTTTCTTTCACAATCCTTTTCTCCTCCTTATTCCTGCTGTTCATGTTAAAGAACTGTCACAGTTCGCCAAGCTGTGATGTTTGGGGCACAATTTGCATTGGAAAATTCTCTAAATTTAGGGAATAATATTGAAGGCCAATAGTTATTCAAGTCCTTAAAAACAAAAATGCAAGACAGCTGTTTTGTTTAGAAGTAAACATATTAATGGTTACAATCATCCCTCAGTATCCATGGAAATCGGTTCCAGGAATCCTGTGGACACCCAAATCTTTTAATGCTTAGGTCCCTAGTATAAAATAATATGGTATTTGCATATAATCTGCACACATTCTCCTCCACACTTTAAATGATGTCTAGATTACTTATAATACCTAATTCAACACATATCCTATGTAAATAATAATTATACAGTATTTTAAAGTAATAATCACAAGAAAGAAGTCTGTGCCTATTCAGTACAGACTCTATTGTTTTTAAAGTTTTTGATGCATATTTGGTTGAATCTGCAGATGCTAACTTCATGGATATGAAGGGCCAATTGTATATTGCACAAGCAGCACTTCAGAATATAAGCAAGAAGCAATACATATACAAAACAGGGCTTCTCTTCTAAGAGTTCCTGTGTGGGAGGCTCAAACCTCCATGTGGCAATGTGGGAAGTGATGGGTCTTAGTGGGAGGTCCTTAGATCATTAGGGCGTTCTGACCTCAAAGTGGAGTGGAGACCTCTGGGAGTGAGTTCTGGAGAGAAGGGGTTGTCATAAACATCTGAGACCCTCTCCTAACTTGCTGTCTGGCTTCCTATTTAAGGACATGACTCCTCACTTGTGTATGCACTCCTGCCATCTGCTATGAGGTCTTCACCGGAGCTGAGCTGACCTCAATGCTGGTAGCATGTTCTCCAACCTCCAGAATTTAGTCAAACACACCTCTTTTATTTATAAGATTATCCTACCTCAGTATTTTGTTATCATAAAAGAAAATGAACTAACACGTTATGCACATGATTTTTTCCTCTCCAATTCCTCAATCAACTATACATTCAAATCCACATAGATGATTTCTAATTTTTTTTTGGTCAATTTTTCTGGATAAAATCTGAAACAAGTTTTACAAGATACATCATTATAATATTTTTAAAAATTCAGAATTTCCATGATGAGTCTAGTGTTTGGAAATGAACATGCCTAGGTTTGTATAATTTTTTTTAAAACTCTCTAAATTTCATTCGTAAAGATTCTTCTATTTTCCAGAAATTACCGGCTTATTTTTTAGTTTTTCCACTATATCTGAATCTTATGTTCTCACCAACTTTTCCCCACTTCTTACACTTTCTTTGGATCCTTGAAATACAGGATTATTAGGAAAGCAGGTCAAGAATATCCCTCCTTAACTACCATTGTTTTCTTCTGGCTCTTTTGGCCATTAGAGAAATTTAAATATTACTCTCTCTATGTTTGTTATTTCAACTCTGGGCAGATTCTCACATAATCCTTAAGACTGATCTATTGACCCAAGCAGTGCCTTTTCTATGGCTGGCTGTTTAAATGCCTTCTAAACAGCTTTTGCATTCCACAATATATCCCTAGCTTTTCTCATTGGGTGTTATCTATCCTTCTCAGAAACTCTACATTGCAGTATCTCTTGAACTACCTGAGGCTGATGGTCAAACTGAAGATTTCATATATGCTCTCTTGAATTAGAATACGATTTGAATTACTACTGGTGTACCCTCAGTCAGTAGTAATGTAGTTATGTAGTTATGCAGTTAATTATTCTGCCACCACAACCTGTTCAAACAGTCCATCATGCCTTAAAGTCCCATGTGTTAGTCAGACATTACTCCACAGAGTACACCAAACTCCTTGCTAAAGTTAAAGACCAGAGCTCTCATATACCAAAAAAAAAAAAGAAAGAAAGAAAGAAAAGAAAAGAATCTGAATGTATTTCTTGCTAAGTGTCTATAGTTCATTTAAGAAAACATAAAGGTGCTTTTGTAGTATTGAACCTATGGGCACTCTACCACTGAGCTACATACATACCTAGCCCTTTGGTTTTTTTCTTTTGTTTGATTGTTTTTTTTT
>PVLC010015401.1:0-30041 GCA_004027655.1 Graphiurus murinus | reverse complement strand
TGCCCCTGAGTTCAATCCCCAGTACCGCAAAAACAAAAACAAAAGAATTGTTGTTCTCAGCCGGGCATGGTGGCGCATGCTTGTAATACCAGCATTTGGGAGGCTGAGACCGGAGGATCAGGGTTCGCAGCCAGCTTCAGCTACCTAGTGAGGCACTCTGCAATTTAGAGAGACCCTGTTTCAAAAATAAGAATAAAAAATAGAGCTAGGGATGTAGCTGGGAGGTAGAATGCCCCTGAGTCCAATCCCCAGTACTGAAAAAAAAAAAAAAAAAAGAATTATTGTTCTAAGCCAGGCATGGGGATTGAACTCAGGGGCATTCTACCTCCGAGCTATACCCCCAGCCCTATTTTTTATTCTTTATTTTGAAACAGGGTCTCACTAAGTTACGGAGTGCCTCACTAGGAAGCTGAGGCTGGCCTCGAACCCGGATCCTCCGGTTTCAGCCTCCCAAATGCTGGGATTACAAGCGTGCGCCACCACGCCCAGCTTATTTTCAGAATTTTTGAGAGGTACATTTTTATTAAGAAAAAGAAAGAAAAGAACCATGTCTATGAATACATAGACATATTGCTGGAAAGTTAGTTTGGTTAATCAATGTTTCTCTTAATTAACAAATGAACTGGGTGAAACTATTTCTTACTGACAACCAAAAAGACCATTACTAAGAATCAGTTACTTAAATTTGTAGGGATAAGCCAGGCGTGGTGGCGCACGCTTGTAATCCCAGCATTTGGGAGGCTGAGTTTGGAGAATCCGGATTCCTGGCCAGCCTCAGCTACCTAGTGAGGCACTCCACAACTTAGTGAGACCCTGTTTCAAAATATAGAATAAAAAATAGGGCTGGGGGTATAGCTTGGAGGTAGAATGCCCCTGAGTTCAATCCCCAGTGCCGCAAAAAATAAATAAATAAATAAATAATATGTAAGGATTGTTTCCCGAAAATATTCGCTTTCTTAACAATATAATCAGAGGACTAAAAGACTGGAATCGTATGCATGTAAACATGGAGTTCACTGAGCTTTGACAGCCTCCTCTGTCTTAATAAAACTAAACAAGGCTGACAAACTTCTGCCTCTGTTGTCTACAGTTTTGCTCAGGGATGGTTTGCTTTGATTCCAAATGTTCTGTGATATTTGAAAGGGCATCATACACATCTGTCTGCACTGGTTTCCTATTGCTACTTGAACAAATTACCAAAAACTTAGTGGCTTAAAACATCACAAATAGCCAGGCATGGTGGCACATGCCTGTAATCCCACTACAAGGCCAGCCTCAGCAACTTAGTGAGACCCTCAGCAACTTACTTAGTGAGATCCTGTTTCAAAATAAAAAGGACCGGAGGTAGCCGGGCGTGGTAGTGCATACTTGTAATCCCAGCATTTGGGAGGCTGAGACCGGATGATCCGGGTTCCCTGCCAGCCTCAGCTACCTAAGAGGCACTCCACAACTTAGTGAGACCCTGTTTCAAAATAAAGAATAAAAAATAGGGCTGGGGCTGTAGTTCGGAGGTAGAATGCACCCAGGTTCCATTCCTAGTACCGCAAAAAAAAGCCCCACAAAAAACAAAAAACAAAAAAACCCAAAAACCTAGCAGCTAGATTGTGTTTCAAAAAAAAAAAATTCATGGCTGGGGTGGAGTGTAGCTCAGAGGTAGAACACCACTGGGTTCAATCCCAAGTAACACACACACACACACACACACACACACACTAAAGACCCTCATGGTTACACTGGGCCCACCAGAGAGTTCAGGATAAACTATCTCTATCTCAATATCCTTCACTTGGTTACATCTGCAAAGTCCTTTTTGCCACAGGTAACATATTCTAAGGTTCTGAGGATTAGGCCGTAGACATTTGAGGAATATAATTATTTTGTCTACCACAGTCTCCATCTTCACCCTTCTGCTTTTATTCTGTCTACTCAAGCCCAGTCCTGTTGTAAATGTTTTATAGATACTAATTCATTTAATCTTCACAAATCACCCTAGAAGAGGGACCTATTACAGGCAAGGAAATTGAAGCCAAAAAAAGCTAAATTATTTGCCTAGGGTCACTAATTAAGTAATCAAGCCTAGGCAGAATGGCTTTTGAGCCTGTATTCTTATTTAAAGAATACACAGACCTGGCCTGGTGGCAGCTGGGCAGGAGGATCACAGGTTCAAGGACAGTCTCAGCAACTTATTTCAAATTAAGAAGTAAAATATGGCTGGGCGTGGTGGCACACGCTTGTAATCCCAGTATTTGGGAGGTTGAGACAGGAGGATCACAGGTTCTCGGCCATCCTCAGCTACCTAGTGAGGCCCTCTGCAACTCAGCGAGACTCTGTTTCAAAATAAAGAATAAAACATACGGCTAGGGGTATAGCTCGGAGGTAGAATACCCCTGGGCTCAGTCCCCAGTCTCAGCCTCCCAAATGCTGGGATTACAAGTGTGTGCCATCACACCCGGCTCTATTTTTTATTCTTTATTTTGAAACAGGGTCTCACTAAGTTACCGAAGACCTCATTAAGTAGCTGAGACTGGCCTCGAACCCTATTCTCAGGTATCAGCCTCCCAAGTACTGGGATTACAAAATGTTTGAGGGCTCTCTATGTGGCAGGCACTGCACTGGGCTTAGATGGAAATACAGTGGAGAATCTGACATGCCCCTGCCTTCAAGGGACTCAGTGTACCTGGTAATCATTTAACAGGAGCTCAAAAGTTAATTTTTGTTTCTGGGGGTGGAACTCAGGGGCATTCTACCTCTGAGCTACACCTCCAGCCCTATTTTTTTTTTTTTGTACTGGGAATTGAACTCAGGGGCATTCTACCTTTGAGCTATACCCCCAGCCCTATTTTTTTATTCTTTATTTTGAAACCAAGTCTCACTAAGTTGTGGAGTGCCTCACTAGGTAGCTGAGGCTGGCCGCGAACCCGGATCCTCCAGTCTCAGCCTCCCGAATACTGGGATTACAAGCGTGCGCCACCACGCCCGGCTTCCAGCCCTATTTTATTTATTTATTTTTTTCAGTACTGGGGATTGAATTCAAGGGCATCTACCTCTGAGCTACACTCCCAATCCTATTTTTTTTTTTTTTTTCGATACTGAGGATGGAACTTGGGAACATTCTACATCAAGCTACAGCCCCAGCCCTATTTTATTATTCTTTATTAGGAAACAGAGTCTCACTAAGTTGTGGAGGGCCTCACTAAGCAGCTGAGGCTGGCCACGAACCCGGATCCTCCAGTTTCAGCCTCCCAAATGCTAGGATTACAAGTGTGCACCACCACTCCGGGCTTCCAGTCCTATTTTTTTATTCTTTATTTTGAAACAGGGTCTCATTAAGTTGCAGAGGGCCTCACTAAGTAGCTGTGGCTGGTCACAAACCCAGATCCTCCGGTCTCAGCCTCCCAGGTACTGGGATTACAAGCATGAGCCACCATGCCCAATCCTATTTTATTTTTATATTCATATTTTTTTTCCAATGCCAACTATATTGCAAGTCATCAGGGCAGTGTACTGGAAAAAGTTTTCAATTAGTAATAATCATGCCTTGGATAAAGTTCACTGGTTTACAATACTGCCACTGTGCAAAGATTTTAATTAATTAAAATAAAATAAAATAAATTAATTTTGATACTGAGGATTGAACCCAGGGGCATTCTACCTCCGAGCTGCAACCCCGACCCTATTTTTTTTTTTTTTTTTTTGGTTCTGGGGATTGAACTCGGGAGCATTCTACCTCTGAGCTATACCCCTAGCCCTATTTTTTATTCTGTATTTTGAAACAGGGTCTCACTAAGTTGTGGAGGGCCTCACTAGGTAGCTGAGGCTGGCCATGAACCCAGATCCTCTGGTCTCAGCCTCCCAAATGCTGGGATTACAAGCATGCGCCACCACGCCCACTCCTAGCCCTATTTTTTATTTTGAAATAGGGTTTCACTAAGTTGGGGAGGGTCTCACTAACTAGCTGAGCCTGGCTGTGAACCTGCGATCCTCTTGTCTCAGCCTCTCAAGTACTGGTATTATTTTTTATGTTGAAAGGCCTCACTACTTGCTGAAGGTGATCTAGAACCTGAGATCTTCCTGTCTCCACCTCCCAAGTACTGGGATTACAGGCACGTGCCTCCACACCTGGCTTTTGTTTTTATTTTGAAACAGGGTCTCATTAAGTTGCTGAGGGTCTTGCTAAATTGCTGAGGCTTGCCTTGAACCTGTGCTCCTCAGCCTCCCCAGTACTGAGACTAACAGCATGTACTACTATCATGCCCAACACCTGCAATCCTCCTTTCTCAGCCTCCCAAACTGGGATTACAAGTTTGTGCCACCACACAATCAATCAACCAACCAATCAATCAATCAATCAATCAATCAATTTTGCGGGACTGGGGATCTGAACTACACTTCTAGCCCTATTTATTATTCTTTTTATTTATTTTTGGTACTGGGGACTGAACTCAGGGGTATTCTACCTCCGAGCTATACCCCCAGTCCTATTTTTTTTCATTCTTTATTTTGAAACTGGGTCTCACTAAGTTGCAGAGTGCCTCACTAGGTAGGTGAGGCTGGCCTTGAACCCGGATCCTCCAGTCTCAGCCTCCCAAATGCTGGGATTACAGACATGCACCACCATGCCCGGCTATTCTTTCTTTCTTTCTCTTTCTTTCATTATTTATTTGCGGTACTGGGGATTGAACTCAGGGGCATTCTACCTCTGAGCTACACCCCCAGCCCTATATTTTTTATTCTTTATTTTGAAACTGAGTCTCACTGAGTTGCAGAGTGCCTCACTAGGTAGCTGAGGCTGGCCGAGAACCCGGATCCTCCGGTCTCAGCTTCCCAAATGCTGGGATTACAAGCGTGTGCCACCATGCCCGGCTTATTCATTTTTATTTTTATTTATTTATTTATTTTTTTTTGCGGTACTGGGGGTTGAACTCCGGGGCATTCTACCTCCGAGCTATACCCCCCGCCCTATTTTTTATTCCTTATTTTGAAACCGGGTCTCACTAAGTTGCGGAGTGCCTCACTAGGTAGCTGAGGCTGGCCTCGAATCCGGATCCTCCAGTCTCAGCCTCCCGAATGCTGGGATTACAAGCATGCGCCACCACGCCCGGCTTCTTTATTTTTGAAATAGTGTTTCACTAAGTTGCTGAAGGCCTCACTAAGCAGCTGAGGCTGGCCACGAACATGCAATCCTCCTGTCTCAGCCTCCCAAGTATTGGAATTATAAATGTGTGCCATCACACCTGGCTTAGTTAAGACTTTCATTAACCTAGTGAGACCCTGTTTCAAAACAAAAATAAAGTAGGGCTAGGGGGGTAGTTCAGAGGTAGAATGTTTCTGGGCTCAATCCCCAGCACCACAAACAAACAAAAAATAGCTGGGTTTGATCTTGTAAACTACAATTGTAGCTAGGTGTGGTGGTACATGCTTGTAATCCCAGAGGCTGAAGATTGCAGGTTCAAGAGAAGCCTCAGCAAGTTGTGAGACTTTCATTAACCTAGTAAGATTTTGTTTCAAAACAAAAATAAGCTGGGCATGGTGGTGCATGCTTGTAAACCCTGCATTTGGGAGGCTGAGACCAGAGGATCTGGGTTTGCGGCCAGCCTCAGCTACCTAGTGAGGCACTCCACAACTTAGTGAGACCCTGTTTCAAAATAAAGAATAAAAAATAGGGCTGAGTGTATAGCTCGGAGGTAGAATGCCCCTGAGTTCAATCCCCAGTACCACAACCCCCCCCCCAAAAAAAACAAAAATAAAGTAGGGCTAGGGGTGTAGCTTGGAGGTAGAATGCCCCTGGGTTCAATCCCCTGTACCACCACCACCAGTTTAAAAAAAAAAGAGAGAGAGAGAGAGAGAGAACCTAATTGATATGTTACTGAATGTCAAGTTTCTCTCTCTCTCTTTCTCTCTGTATTTTGTTGGCAATTAAACCCAGGGCCTGGCAAATGCCAGCTGAATGTTTACCACTCAGCTACATCCCCAGCCTAATTTTTTTCCCCCAGCCCTATTTTTATTTATTTATTTGTGGTACTGGGGATTGAACCCAGGGGCATTTTACCTCTGAGCTACACACCTAGTCCTATTTTTTATTCTTTATTTTGAAACAGGGTCTCACTAAGTTGCGGAGGGCCTCACTAGGTAGCTGAGGTTGCCCGTGAACCCGGATCCTCTGGTCTCAGCCTCCCAAATGCTGGGATTACAAGTGTGCACCACCACGCCTGGCTAAAATCTAAGTTCTTAAAAAATATGTCCTAATACTCCATTTTGTAATATCTAGTTACGCTGTAATGGAAGTCTACAAATCTCAAGATACTGGCTCTAAAATGAACCCTTTTTAGTTTAGTTTTTTTTTTTTTTTTTTTTTTGCAGTACTGTGGATAGAACCCAGGGGCATTCTACCTTTGAGCTACATCCCCAGTCCTATTTTTTATTCTTTATTTTGAAACAGGGTCTCACTAAGTTGCAGAGAGCCTCACTAAGTACTGAGGCTGGCTGCGAACCTGTGATCCTCCTGTTTCAGCCTCCCAAGTACTGGGATTAAAAGTGTGTGTCACCATGCCTGGCTGTATTTCTGCTTTAAAAAGAGGAGCCAGGATTAGTAAAATAACATTTTTTTCTTTATTGCTTGGAGAAGAGGACAATTGAAAGCCCTAATGTAGCCAGGCGTGGTGGTGCAGGCTTGTAATCCCAGCATTCGGGAGGTTGAGACGGGAGGATCCAGGTTCGCGGCCAGCCTCAGCTACCTAGTGAGGCACTCTGCAACTCAGTGAGACTCGGTTTCAAAATAAAGAATCAAAAATAGGGCTGGGGGTATAGCTCGGAGGTAGAATGCCCCTGAGTTCAATCCCCAGTACCGCAAAAAAAAAAAAAAAAAAAAGCCCTAATGTCCTACAGTTACTGTCTCAGATCTGCCCTATCACAGCCAGGTAGTGGCCAGTGCTCTATTCTTTGAACTTAGTATAGTGATTGCTATTTATTGAATGAATGTCTTCCTCATTTGCTAAGCGAAGTGTATGACAGAACATATTAGAATTGTATTTGTTGAAGAAATGAATGAGAATACCATTTGGTTCTATATAACACAAGTTCAATTGACTCTTGCTCTTTGTGTAACACATTAGTAGTGTATAATGCGTGTGGCTAAGAACACTTTTTTTAATTTCCCCAAACTCAAGAAACACTGTTTGGATGTGCAAATGGTCCCAAGGGAAGACAGCAGCCACAATAAAAATATTAGGTTGAGAACAGAAGTAAAAGTATCAACATAGGCATAGACTACAAATTTGCTGAGGGAAGCCAAAAATTAGCAGCTTGCATTTTAGTACCTAAGGTAACTTTCTCTGCCTTCCGCTCCACTTGTGAGCAGAAACTATTTCTCAAGGAGAGGAGTGTTTATAAAAAAAAACTTGCCCATTGAAAGAGATTTGCTGATGGTGGGAAGGTTCGAGATGACAGGGATTCCTTGGTTTCTAAAATCCCATATAAACTGGGAGTGGTGGCCAACCCTTGTAATCCCAGCACTAGGGTGGCTGAAACAAGAGGATGGCAGGTCCGAAGCCAGCCTCAGCAATTTAGCGAGGCCCTGTTTCAAAATAAAGAATACAATAGGGCTAGAGGTGTAGCTCAGAGGTAGAATGCCCCTGGGTTCAACCCCCACTACGCCTGCACCCCAAAGCCCACATAAAAAATACCTTTCTTGTTTTTACACAGAGCACCATGTTTATGGATCTTAGATGGAAATCCATTCAGGATTTGCAAATGTCTCAGACACTGGCGTTTGCTCACAGAATCCATCAAAGAATTGTAACGGACGTTTTCATTTTTCAATTTAAAGAAGCAAAACAGTCCCTAAGTGGGAACTTCTAGATGAGAACGCAGAAGGCGTGCTTCCCACTACCCACTTTTTAGCCGAGTAAGTCTTTGAAATTCGTCGTATTTTTGCTGAATAGCGTCTCAAACCAAACCGAGAGGCCTGAACCTCATTTCCTTTAGAAGTGGGGCCAGCGGCCGGGGCAGAGGGTCTCTTTCTTTGGGAATGAGTGGCGTTGGGAAGGGCCGATGGAGGCAAAACAAGCCAAACACGAGGGGCTGAAAATAGCAACCCGCAGCTTCGCAAGGGGGCAGCTGCCAGCCCGCGGCTCTCCTTCGGGCAGGGCGCGGGACGGACCTGCCCGACGCGGAGGGTGGTTGCGGGGCCCGAGGGGCGCGCGGACGGAGCGGTCCTGACGCGGCTGGCCGGCGTCCGTTTCCCGCCGCCCGCGCGGTTGCGGGGAGGAGCGTGACGTGCCAGCGTTTGTTGAACATGAGGTGTGCGGGCGCAGCCACGGTAACCGAGCAGCCGAAGTCCCAACCGCCACCCAGGGCGTCCGCCGCCGCGATGTCCGCGCGGGCCGCCGCCGCCGGCCGCGCCAGCGCCTGTGCGCCTGCGCGCCCGCGGGAAGCCCCGCCCCCTCGGGGCTCCCAGCGCGCGGGGCCGCGCCTCCTCATGGCGGCCGCCGCAGTGTGTGGTATTTAGCGGGAGCGCGCGGCGGGCTCGAGGACGCGCGGATCGGCGGCGGCGGCGGCGGCGGCGCGGCTAGGGGGGAGCCGCGGCGGCCGTGGCGGGGCGCGCTCTCGAGCGGCGGCGGCGGCCCAGCGTGTCCCGTCGGTTTCGGCGCGGGGAAGAGGCGGTGGCGCTGCCCGTGGCGGCGGGGGTTGGCGACGGAGCGCGTTTGAGCCGGGACCTGGGTCCGAGGCGCGCTCTCCGCCCACAGGTAAGTGGGGCCCGGCCTGGAGGGAGGAGCCGGCGGCCAGGGGCTCTCCGGGAGGAGGGCTCCGGCCGGTAATGGCGGCGGGCCCGAGTCGGGCAGCTCCCGGCGCGGCGGCGCCTTTGTCTCGGCCGAGCCGGCCGCCGAGCGCCGCCCCCCGCCCCTCCCCTGCCCGCCGCCGCCGAGCCGCTCGCTCCCGCCCCCGGGCCCGGGCCGCAGGGGCGGCGGCGAGGGCGGCGGGCCGCGGGCCGGGGAGGGTCGGGGCGGCGGGCCGGCCCCGCGCTGGCGGGAGGGGCTCGTCCTGGCGCGCCCGGCGCCCGCGCCCACCGCCTTTGTTGTGGAGGGTCCCGGGGTGTGCGGCCAACATGGCGGAGGTCAGCTGAGTGCGGGCAGCGGCCAGCCCTTCCTCCTGTCGCTCCCCAGGCCCGGGCCGCGCGGGCGCCTCGGCCGCCCTTGGCCTCCGCTCTGGCTTCGACCCCGGGCGGGAGCGGTCCCGGTGGTTCTGCCTTCTTCCTCCTGCTCGGCCGAGCTTTCATTGTGCAGTGGGAAGAATGCAACCTCCTCCCTTGTTTATGTTTTTAGAGAAGAGAGCGTGTGAACGACTTGCCAGGGCAGCTCTAATTTTTTATTATAAACCTTGCTCTCCCTAGGCTTCCTCTGCCGGTTAGTTTAGTGTCCTTTCTTGACTCTCCCAGATGTATAACTTAGGAATGTGGATAACCCGGACCAAGCGATGCGCAGGTTTTCTTTGCCATCTGCCTATTCCCGGACAGATGTAGAACGTGTTTGCTTTGACATTCAGAAAAGTCTTAATTTGTGCGTTCGGAAAATCAGGTTGTGTAGATTTCTCAAGTCATAGAAACTATCAACCATGGATCTAGGGCAGTGGTCTGCCTACCCTTTTCTGAGCAGTGGAACGTTCACCATTTCTTGGATAAGCGGCTGTCACGGGTGAATTGTTAACTTTTCAGCAGTTAAGTGTTGGGAACCAGGGTCTGACTTCCGACTGACTGCTTTGGATCCAACCCAGCCCCACCGGCTTGTAACCTTGGGCAAGATACTTAACCTTTCTGTGCTTGTTTCCTTATCTGTAAAATGAGTGTAATGACCTTACTTAAAGCATTGTTGAGAAAATCTAGTTGAAAACCTTTGAAGTGCTTAGAGCAGTGGCAGGCCCCTTAGTAAGTGCTCAATAAATACCCAATGCCATGCTGGATGTGCTGGAAGTGCACAGGCCAGAATTTATAAGGTCACATTATAAATCATTAGTGACTGGGTTTTTCTTCTAGTGCATTTTGTTAAAAAGGAAAAAGACTTAGATGATTAATGTATGCCTTCTGAGATGAAGGCATTTTGGATATTTTGATGATAGGGGATTTGAATATTGTGAGTTCTGAAAGTCAAGTTAATTAAAATCGAGGGTTCTTTTTAGCAATTTTAGACTTATGGATCAGTTCACTTTCAAGTCAGCTTGGAAAAGTGGAATGGCAAGTCCCTTTGAGTGTTAGGTATCTATGGTGTCACCATTTCTTATGGAAGGTACCGAAGAACAAAATGTAATGTGACAAATGTAATAGTCTGGTCACTTTCAGGGAGATGCTGGCTCAAAATAATGGTGGAAAGGATTTTGGTTAGCTGCTCAGAGGTCTTCTTGATTGGTAGACTTTTTTGGATGGTGGTGGTGGTGGTGCTGGGTATTGAACCCAAGGGCATTCTACCTCTGAGCTATACACCCCCAGCCCTATTTTACTTCTTATTTGAAACAGGGTTTGGGATTAAAAGGGTGTGCAGTACTTGGGAGACTGAGACCAGAGAATCCGAGTTCGAGGCCAGCCTCAGCTATTGTGAGGCTCTCTGGAACTTAGTGATACCCCGTTTCAAAATAAAGAATAAGCCAGGCGTGGTGGTGCATGCTTGTAATCCCAGCATTCGGGAGGCTGAGACCAGAGGATCTGGGTTCGCAGCCAGCCTCAGCTACCTAGTGAGGCACTCCGCAACTTAGTGAGACCCTGTTTCAAAAATAAAGAATAAAAAATAGGGCTGGGGGTATAGCTCAGAGGTAGAATGCCCCCTGAGTTCAATCCCCAGTACCACAAAAAAAGAAAAGAAAAAAAGAATAAAAAGTAGGACTGGGGGTTTGGCTTGGAGGTAGAATCCCCCTGGGTTCAATCCCCAGTACCGCAAAAAAAAACAAACAAAAATTGTGTGCCACCTCGCCTGGCTGTGACTGACTGGTATATTTTGAGACTCAAAGTGGATTACACAAATTGGCTATTTACTTTTTCATTCTTGGAATTGAAATAAAGATACAGACTATATAATCTGGAAAGAAAATTTTCCCTTGAGCCGCGTGTGGTGGCACATGCTTATAATCCCAGTATTTGGGAGGCTGAGACAGGAGGATTACAGGTTTGAGGATAGCCTCAGCAAGTAGTGAGACTCTCATCAACCTAACGAGACCCTGTTTCCAAATAGAAATAAAATAGGGCTGAGGGGTGTAGCTTGAAGGTAGCAACACACACACACACACATTCCCTAAAGTTTGTTTTATACAAAAGTTTTATTTATTTTTTGCGGTACTGGGGATGGAACCTGGGCACATTCTACCTCCGAGCTAAAGCCCCAGCCCTACTTTTTTTTTTTAATTCTTTATTTTGAAACAGGGTTTCACTAAGTTGAGGAGTGCCTCACTAAGCAGCTGAGGCTGTCAGGGAACCCGGATCCTCCGGTCTCAGCCTCCCAAATGCTGGGATTACAAGCGCAGTCCACCACACCTGGCTCCAAAACTTTTATTTATATACATTATAGAATTGGTTCAAATGACCCCTTAGCGTCTTCCCAGCATAGTTCAGTAATATATAATAATATTTTAAAGTGAAATACAGTATAGTTAATAGATACAGGAATTAACTTTTCAGGGTAAGTGTTCTATGAAGTGCAATCTTAGAAACAAATTGATTCAATTTACATCTTTCGATTTACATCTTAATATCCCTCAAAGCTCAGAAAGTTTTACAAAAAATACCGTAGATATCCTGGTGTGGTAGCGCAGGCATGTGGGAGACTGAGACAGGAAGATCACAGGTTCTCAGCCAGCCTCCGCAACTTGTGAGGCCCTCGGCGACTTAGTGAGAACCTGTTTCAAAATAAATAAAATAGGGCTGGGGGTGTAGCTTAGAGGTGGAATGCCCCTGGGTTCAATCCCCAGTACCACACACACAGATCTGTAGAACAGTATTCTATTTTTTTTTTTTTTTTTGCGGTACTGGGGATTGAACTCAGGGGCATTCTACCTCTGAACTACACCCCCAGCCCTGTTTTTTATTATTTTATTTTGAAACAGGGTCTCACTAAGTTGAGGAGGGCCTCACTAAGCAGCTGAGGCTGGCCGTGAACCCGGATCCTCCAGTCTCAGCCTCCCAAATGCTGGGATTACAAGTGTGGGCCACCATGCCCGGCATTCTTTCTATTTTTAATGAAAAGAATATTATTATTGTTATTATTTTGCGGTACTGGAAATTGAACTCAGGGGCGTTCTACCTCTGAGTTACACCCCAGACCTCTTATTTATTTTTGAGGTATTGGGGGCTGAACCCAGGGCATTGTACCTCCCAGCTGTACTCCCAGCTCTATTTTTATTCTTTATTTGAAACAGGGTTTCACAAGTTGCGGAGGGCCTCACTAAGCACCTGAGACTGGCTGAGAACCTGGATCCTCCACTCTCAGCCTCCCAAGTACTGGGATTACAAGTGTGAGCCACCACGCCCAGCTATTCTTTATTTTTGAAAAAGGGTCTCACTAAGTTGTGGAGAGCCTCACTCAGTAGCTGAGGCTGGCCGAGAACCTCGATCCTCGGGTCTCAGCCTCCCAAGTATAGAGATTACAAGTCTCAGCCTCCCAAGTACTGGAATTACAAGCATGCACCACCACACCTGGAATAGGACTTTGCAAAGTTTTTTTTTTTTGTTTGTTTGTTTGTTTTTTCGGTACTGGGGATGAACCCAGGGGCATTCTACGTCTGAGCTATATCCCCAGCCCTAATTTTTTATTCTTTATTTTGAAACAGGGTCTCACTAAGTTGCTGAGGGCTTCACTAAGTAGCTGAGGCTGGCCACGAACCTGCAATCCTCTTGTCTCAACCTCCTAAGTACTCGGATTACAAGCGTGTGCCACCACACCCGGCTAGGACTTTGCAAAGTTTTGAGTGACATTGTATTTTAAAGGAGTTAATTTATACAGTTTTATTTTTTTGTAGCACTGGGGATTGAACCCAGAGGCATTCTACCTCTGAGCTACACCCCCAGCCCTATTTTATTTTCATTTTGAAATAGGGTAGGTAGGCAATGAGAGTCTTACTACCTGCCGAGTCTGTCCTTCAACCTGCAATCCTCTTTTCTCAGCCTCCCAAGTACTGGGATTACAAGTGTGTGCCACCATGCCCAGCGATTTATACAATTTTTAAAGCTTGGAGGTTCTTTGCTTAAAGAGATCCATTATAGCCAGGAGTGGTGGTGGCTCCTGCCTACAATCCCAGTGCTTGGGAGGCTAAGACTGGAGCACCTCAGGTTGGAAGCCTACCTTGTTTGATGGCCCTCCACAATTTAATGAGAACCCTGTTTCAAAATAAAATAGGGCTGAAAGTGTAGCTCAGAGGTAAAATGCCTCTGGGTTCAGTCTGTTACACACATGTGCGCGTTGGGGGTATATATAACTCAAAGGCAGAATGCCCCTAAATTCAATCCCCGGTACCACCTGCCCCTCACACATATTTTTTCCTTAAAGAGATCTAGTACAGATTTGTGTTTTGTTATAAGTTATGGAATTTCTATATACACCTTATAAAAGGTTTAAGATTCTGGATTTTATTTTTTGATATAGTTCATCCTCCTTCCATGTACTGGGGATTGAATCCAGAGGGATTCTATCTCCAAGGTACAACCCCCACCTTTTTTTTTTCTTCGGTACTGGGGATTGAACTCGGGAGCATTCTACCTCTGAGCTATACCCCCAGCCCTATTTTTTTCTATTTATTTTGAAACAGGGTCTCACTAAGTTGCAGAATGCCTCACAAGGTAGCTGAGGTTGGCCACGAACCTGGATCCTCTGGTCTCAGCCTCCCAAATGCTGGGATTACAAGTGCATGCCACCACGCCCGGCTCACAACCCCTGCCTTTTAAATTTTATTCATTCATTCATTCATTCATTCATTCATTCACTCATTTTGCAGAACTGAGGATTGAACCCAGGGGCATTCTGCCTTCAAGCTACACCCCCAGTCCTATTTCTTCTTATTTTTTTATTTTTTATTTTTTGTGGTACTGGGGATTGAACTCAGGGGCGTTCTACACCCGAGCTATACCCCCAGCCCTATTTTTTATTCTTTATTTTGAAACAGGGTCTCGCTAAGTTGTGGAGTGCTTCACTAGGTAACTGAGGCTGGCCTCGAACCTGGATCCTCCTGTCTCAGCCTCCCAAATATTGGGATTTAAGCATGCGCCACCACACCCAGCTTCCTATTTTTTTATTTTGAAGTAGGGCCTCACTAAGTTGTTGATGAGGCTGTGAGGCTGTCCTTTTTTTTTTTTTTTTTTGTAGTACTGGAAATTGAACCCAAGGGCATTCTACTTCTGAGCTATACCCTTAGCCCTTTGTATTTTTTATTTTATTTTATTTTTTTGCAGTACTGGGGATGGAACTTGGGCTTTTTTTTATTCTTTATTTTGAAACAAGGTCTCTCTAAGTTGCAGAGGGCCTCACTAAGCAGCTGAGACTGGCCAAGAACCTGGATCCTCCAGTCTCAGCTGGGATTACCAGTGTGTGCTACCACGCCCGGCTCCTCATCCCCCTTTTTTTTTTTTTCCAGTACTGGGGATTGAACTCAGGGGCATTCTCCCTCTGAGCTATACCCTCAGCCCTATTTTTTATTCTTTATTTTGAAGCAGGGTCTCACTAAGTTGTGGAGTGCCTCACTAGGTAGCTGAGGCTGGCCTCAAACCTGGATCCTCCCGTCTCAGCCTCCCAAATGTTGGGATTACAAGCTTGTACCACCATGCCCGGCTCCTCAGCCCTTTTTAAAAAATTAATTATTTTATATTTTTGGTGCTGGAGATTGAGCCCAGGGGCATTCTACTTCTGAGCTACATCCTCAGCCCAATTTTATTTTTTTGTGGAACTGGGGATTGGGGATTGAACCCAGAGACATTCTACCTTTGAGCTACACCCCTGTCTGGATTTTATTTCTTATTTGGAAACAGGGTCTTGCTAGGTTGATGAGAGCCTCACTACTTGCTGAGGCTGTCCTCAAACCTGTGATCCTCCTGTCTCAGCCTCCCAAGTACTGGGATTACAAGCATGTGTCACCATGCCCAGCTCCTATTTTATTTTTTTATTTTGAAACAGGGTCTCACTAAGTTGCTGAGGCTGGTTACAAGAGTGGGCCACCATGCCTGGCTTAGTTTTTGTTTTTGAAACAGGATCTCTGCTATGGCCATGCCACCCTTAATGCACACGATCTTATCTGAATCCTCTTTAGGTTGTTGCGAGTCTCAGTGCTTGCTGAAGCTGTCCTGTAACCTGTGATCCTCCTTTCTCAGCCTCCCAGGGCCTGAGATTACAGGCATGCACCACCACGCTCTGCTCAGACCTTTCAGCAAAATTAAATGAAAACTCAGAACTCCACCTCTCTTCCCCTCAAAAAATCCCTGCAAGAATGGGCTGAAATTTTTCTTTACAATAAGTTTTTTGTTTTTTGTTTTTTTTTTTTCTGTACTGAAGATTGAACTCGGGCATTCTATCTCTGAGTTATACCTCTAGCCCTATTTTTTATTCTTTGTTTTGAAACAGGGTCTCACTAAGTTGCGGAGTGCCTCACTAGGGAGCTGAGGCTGGCCATGAACCTGGATCCTCTGGTCTCAGCCTCCCAAATGCTGGGATTACAAGCCTGCGCCACCACGCCCGGCTTATTTTTTATTTTGAAATAGGGTCTCAGAAAGTTACTGAGGGCCTCGCTAAGTTGCTAGATTGGCCTTGAACCTGCCATCCTTCTACCTCAGCCTTCCAAATACTGGGATTACAGGCATGTGTGCTACCACGCTTGGCCAAGGGTAGTGTGTTTTTTAATTTATTTTTTGCTGCGGTGCTGGGGATTGAACTCAGGCATTCTACCTCCGAGCTACACCCTCAGCCCTATTTTTTATTCTTTAGTTTGAAACAGGGTCTCACTAAGTTGCGGAGGGCCTCACTAGGTAGCTGAGGCTGTCTGCGAACCCAGATCCTCCGTCTCAGCCTCCCAAATACTGGGATTACAAGCGTGTGCCACCACACCCGGCTCTAAGCATAGTGTTTTAAATAGCAGTATTTCTAATGCATTTTAAATGGTTTGGTTTCCATGGCTATGATTACTAGAATATCTGTTATAGAAGAGCAAGAATTGTAGGGTTTTTTTTTTGTGTGTGTGTGTGTGTAGTGCTGGGGATTAAACCAAGGGGCATTCTACCTCTGAGCTACCCCCTCAGCCCTTTTTTAGCTTTTGTATTGAAACAGGGTCTTTCTAGGTTATTGAGAGTCTCCCAATATTGCTGAGGTGTCCTTGACAGATCTTTTTAGTTTTTGTTTTGAAACAGGGTCTTGCTAGGTTGCTGAATCTCCCAAGTTTGCTGAGGTTGCCTTGAACCTGTGATCCACCTATCTCAGCCTCCAAAGTACTAGGATTATAGGCATGTAGCACCTCGTTCTCTTTCCCTCTTTTTTACTTTTTTTTTTTTTGCAGTACTAGGGATTGAAGGGATTGAACCCAGAGACATTCTACCTCCAAGTTACACCCCCAGCCCTATTTTTATTTATTTATTTATTTATTTGCAGTACTGGGGATTGACCTCAGGGGCATTCTACCTCCGAGCTGCTATACCCCCAGCCCTAATTTTTATTCTTTATTTTGAAACGGGGTCTCAGTAAGTTGTGGGGTGCCTCACTAGGTAGCTGAGGCTGGCCATGATCCCAGATCCTCCGGTTTCAGCCTTCCAAATGCTGGGATTACAAGCATGCACCACAATGCCTAGCTTTATTTATTTGTCTATTTTTTATTTATTTTTTGCGGTACTGGGGATTGAACCCAGGGGCATTCTACCTCCGAGCTACACTCCCAGTCCTATTTTTTATTCTTTATTTTGAAGCAGGGTCTTACTAAGTTTTGGAGGGCCTCACTAAATAGCTGAGGCTGGCTGCAACCCGGATCCTCCTGTCCCAGCTTCCCAAGTACTGGGATTACAAGCATGGTCTACCACACCCGGCTTATTCTTTATTTTGAAACAGGATCTCATCAATTTTCGAAGTGTCTCACAAGTTGCTGAGGCTGGCCGTGAACCTGCTATTCTGTTCAGCTTCCCAAGTACTGGGATTACAAGTATGCACCACCACTCCCAGCTTATCCACCCAATTTTAAGAAATTGTTTTAGCTGTTTGGAGACATCGGATTATAAGGCTGTTGGTTATAAAGCTGTTCTTTTTTTTTTTTTTTTTAAGTACTAGGGGTTAAACCCAGGGGCATTCTATCTCTGAGTTACACCCCTAGCCCTATTTTCTTTTTCTTTCTTTATTTTTGTGGCTTTGGGGATTGAACCCAGGGGCATTCTACCTCCAAGCTACATCTCCAGCCTGATTTTATTTCTTATTCGGAAACAGTTTCACTAGGTTGCAGAGGGCATCGCTGGCTTTGAACTTGTGATCCTCCTATCTCAGCCTCCCAGGAGGCTGGGACTACAAGGGATACAAGTGTGCATCATCACGTCCAGCTTTATTTTTATTTTGAAACAGTGTTTTGATAGATTGATTAGAGAGTCTCTACTTGCTGAGGCTGTCCTTGAACCTGCACTCTTCCTATCTCAGCCTCCCAAGTACTGGGATTATGAGTATGGGCTACTAGGCTCAGCTGAGCTGTTTCTTTACTAATAGTTGATTAGGACCTAGGTTAAAGTTGTGGAAGTGAAAATGAAGAGAAGTGAATGGATTTGAGATATATTTTGGACACAGAATTAACAGGACTTGCTGATGGACTACATAGGAGAGATAGGAAAGGGAAGGAAGGAATTAGATTTCTGGCTAGAGCAAGTGTTGATCATAGTTTACTTACAAAGATGGAAAAGACTGAAGGGGGCGATGGGATAGGATAGCAGTAAAATTCAAAGTTCTGTTAGGAAGCCAGACATGGTGGTGCACACTTGTAATCCCAGTACTTGGGAGGCTGAGACAGGAGGCTCACAGGTTGGAGGACAGTCTCAGCAAGTAATGAGAGTCTCATCAACGTAGTGAGACTCTTGTTTCCAAGTAAAAATAAAATAGGTCTTGGGAGTGTAGCTCTGAGGTAGAAGGCCCTCCCTGGGTTCAATCTCCAGTGCTACAGAGTTCTGTTAGGTTGAATTAGAGATCTATGAGCTGTTTGAAGTAATTCAGTGAGGTAGAAGGAAAATCAGGGGCAAACAGTGTCACAGAAGCCAGAAGGGGCATACTAATGCATGTCTGTGTGCTAAAGAAAGAGGGAGAGAAGCCGGGCGTGGTGGTGCACACTTGTAATCTCAGCATTCGGGAGGCTGAGACCGGAGGATCTGGGTTCACGGCCAGCCTCAGCTACCTAGTGAGGCACTCCGCAACTTAGTGAGACTCGGTTTCAAAATAAAGAATAAAAAATAGGGCTGGGGGTATAGCTCGGAGGTAGAATGCCTCTGAGTTCAATCCCCAGCACCGCAAAAAAAAAAAAAAAAAAAAAAAAAAAAAAAAAAAAAAAAAAAAAAAAAAAAAGAGAGGGAGAGATTGATGCAGGAGAGAAGTGTGAAGTTTGAAAAGGTGAGAGGACTGCACCCAAGTGAAAGTTACTTCTAAAGGGAGAGGAAAAGGTGGTAATTTGGCCCATAAGCTTGCTAGTGGAAAGATAAATTAGTTTACTTTGACTTCCATTGTGTCTCTGTGTGTATCTGTCTGTTTCTCTTTCTTTGTCACAGGGGATTGAACCCAGGAGTGTTCCACCTCTGAGCAACACCTTCAGTCCCCTTTGTAAAATTTTTTATTTTGAAATGGCCTTGCTTAGTTGCTGAGGCTGGGCTTGAACTTGTGATCCTCCTGTTTTAGCCTCCTAAGTACTGAGATTATAAGCCTGCACACTTGCCCAGCTTCCATTGTCTTTTGTAAAGAAAGTATAAGTGAAGCCCTCAGTTGAGAGTATTTACAGACAGTGAATACAGGAACTGGACTAGGGCAGGTCAAAAGTGTAGGAGAGAGCCGGGCGTGGTGGCGCACGCTTGTAATCCCAGCATTTGGGAGGCTGAAACCGGAGGATCCGGGTTCACGGCCAGCCTCAGCTACTTAGTGAGGCCCTCCGCAACTTAGTGAGACCCTGTTTCAAAATAAAGAATAAAAAATAGGGCTGGGGGTATAGCTCAGAGGTGGAACGCCCCTGAGTTCAATCCCCAGTACCGCAAAAAAAAAAAAAAAAAAAAAGTGTAGGAGAGAGACAGGTTGTGAATCTTGAGTAGGGGCAGAGAGGAGATGCTGTGAAGTGCTAGCTGACGATGACACCAGAAGGGAGACTACAGAGACAGGCATAATGACACCCGGATCCTCTGGTCTCAGCCTCCCGAATGCTGGGATTACAAGCGTGCCTCTGGTCTCAGCCTCCCGAATGCTGGGATTACAAGCGTGCGCCACCACGCCCGGCTTGACACTTTGTTTTCTAAATGGCACTTTTTTTTTAGGTACTAGGGATTGAACTCAGGGGCATTCTGCCTTTGAGCTACACCCCCAGCCCTATTTTTTATTCTTTATTTTGAAACAGGGTCTCACTAAGTTGTAGAGGGCCTCACTAAGTAGCGGAGGCTGGCCTCAAACCTGTGATCCTCCTGTCTCAGCCTCCCAAGTACTGGGATTACAAGTGTGTGCCACCACGCCTGGCTTTTTTTTTTTAATTTTGAGACAGGGTCTCACTAAGTTGAGTATGGCCTTGAACTTGGTCATCCTCCTGCTTCAGTCTTCTGAGTAGGTAGGATTACAGGTATGTACCAGCATGCCTGCCTCTAATCTAAATGTCATCATGTTTTGTTGACATTTAGCATAAATACAGAAAAATGGTTAAATTATGAATGTACATGCCTTGATGCAATACAGTACTATAACTAGCATTCCAGATTAAGAAGTAGAGTATTACTGGAACAAGAAACCCCTTTCCTCATTTAATTGCTCCCTCTCTTGCCTCACAGGAAACCACCTCTGACTTTTAACACTTTAGGTTGATTTTACTTGCTTTTGATTTTATATGAGTAGAACAGTACAGTATCTACTTTGTGTGTGTGTGTGTGTGGGGGGGGTTACTGGGATTGAACTCGGGGGCATTCTACCTCCGAGCTACACCCCTGCCCTTTTTATTTTTTGTTTTGAAACAAGGTCTCCTTAGGTTACTGAGAGTCTTGCTATGTTGCTGAGGCTATCATCAACCCTCTATCCTCCTGTCTCAACCTCCCAAGTACTGGGATTACAGTTGCGCGCCACCATACCTGGTTCAGTATCTACTCTTTCATCTCCATTTGAATTCTTTCACTCAATATTATGTTTGTTAGATTCAGGGGTATTACTTAGTTTGCCTCTGACAAAGTTCCCAGCTGAATGGACAATATATATCAACACTTTTTTTTTTGTGGTACTAGGGATTGAACTGAGGGCATTCTACCTCTGAGCTACACCCCCAGCCCTATTTTATTCTTTAGTTTGAAACAGGGTCTCATTAAGTTGTGGAAAGCCCCACAAGTTGCTGAGGCTGGCTGTGAACCTGTGATCCTCCTGTCTCAGCCTCCTGAGTTACCAGGATTACAAGCATGTTCCACCATGCCTGGCATCTAAACACTTTTTTTTTTCCTTTATATCTTCAGAACTCTAGGTTGAATGATATGGATAAGGTATGACTGGAATGATATTGGCAAAAATCTTTCTTAGGTTTGAAGTTACCCAATCATGCTGGACTTTGCTTTGTTATGCTTTTTTATGCTTTGTTATGAACAGGAGGCTTGGTCACAGGAAAGGAACTGGAAGAAGAAAAACTTTTGGAGAATGAATCTGTATTTATAAAACATTGCTAGTGAGAAGTATTTTCATAAAAAAAAGTTAATGCTAATCTAAATTTTTTTGCAGTGCTGGGGATTGAACCTAGGGCTTCAAGCTTCCTACAAAAGCCCAGACCTTTTTTTTGTTTCTGTTTTTTGTGGTACTGGGAATTGGACCCAGGGGCATTCTACCTCGGAGCTATACCCCCAGCCCTATTTTACATTCCTTACTTTGAACCAGGGTCTCACTAAATTGCAGAGTGCCTCACTAAGCAGCTGAGGCTGGCCGCGAACCCGGATCCTCCAGTCTCAGCCTCCCAAGTACTGGGATTACAAGCATGCACCACCAAGTCCAGCAAGACCTTGTCATGAAGTAACAAAAAGTGGGGAGCCAGGTATGGTGGCGCATGCTTGTAATCCGAGCATTTGGGAGGCTGAGACCGGAGGATCCAGGTTCGAGGCCAGCCTCAGCTACCTAGTGAGGCCCTCCGCAACTTAGTGAGACCCTGTTTCAAAATAAAGAATAAAAAATAGGGTTGGGGGTAGAGCTTGGAAGTAGAATACCCCTGAGTTCAATCCCCAGTACTGCAAAAAAAAAAAAAAAAAAAAAATGTCTGGAGCCAACTGGGCATAGTGAGGCACGTTTATAATCCCAGCATTTGGGAGGCTGAGACTGGAGGATCCGGTTTTGCAACCAGCCTCAGCTACCTAGTGAGGCACTCTGCAACTTGCTGAGACCCTGTTTCAAAATAAAGAATAAAAAATAGGGCTGGGGGTATAGCTCAGAGGTAGAATGCCCCTGAGTTCAATCCCCAGTACTGTAAAAAACAAACAAACAAACAAACAAAAAAGGTCTGGGACCCTGTGTGGTACGGGGATTACAGTCTTGCATCACCACATGTGGCTTGATCTTCTGGTCCCCTTTCTTTATTTTATTTTTATTTTTATTTTTTTGCGGAACTGGGGATTGAACTCAGGGGCATTCTACCTCCGAGCTATACCCCCAGTCCTATTTTTTATTCTTTATTTTGAAGCAGAGTCTGACTAAGTTGCGGAGGGCCTCACTAGGTAGCTGAGGCTGGCCGCGAACCTGGATCCTCTGGTCTCAGCCTCCCGAATGCTGGGATTACAAGCCTGTGCCACCACGCCCTGCTGGGTTGGTCCCCTTTCTTATCCAGCCTTTTAGACCTTTAAACCACATTCTGAGCCAGGTGTGGTGGTGAATGCTTGTAATCCCAGTACTTGGGAGGTTGAGACAGGAGGATCACAGGTTCAAGACCAGCCTCACCTACTTAGTGAGGCCCTCCACAACTTAGTGAGACCCTGTTTCAAAATAAAGAATAAAAAATAGGGCAGGGGTGTAGCTCGGAGGTAGAATTGCCCCTGGGTTCAATCCCCAGTACTGAAAAAAAAAAATAGGGCTGGAGATGTAGCTCAGAGGTAGCATGCCCCTGGGTTCAACCCCCAGAACCCTCCCCCACCAAAAGATTTGTCAAGTACTGTAATTTAGCTTTGTTAGGGACAACTTTAGATGTCAGTACATATGTGAGTTAATTTGTGCATATGTGAGTTGATTGGGGGGGGGAATCATGCATTTTATGTTGTCTCATTTTTAAAATGCTAAAGTTGAGATTATAAATATTTGTTTATTTGAGACATTTTAAGAAAAGAAATTTAAGAAAAAAAGGGGAAAACATTGTAATCAAGTATGTGTGGCACTGGGATGGAATCCAAGGCCTTGTGTATGTTTGACAAGTACTCTGCCAGTGAGCTGCATCTCTAGTCCTATGATCAATTCTTTATTTTTACACTCAGTCCTGTGACCAGTTCTTCATTTCTATGTTTCATTTTGCATAGGAAGTCACCATCAAAAACATAAGTTATTGTAGACAGTTTATGTAAATGTTTCACATTTTTTGTCAGCCATTGATTTTTATTTTTATTTTTTTTGTACTTGTGGATTAAACTCAGGGCATTCTATCTCTGAGCTACTCCCCTAGTCCTTTTTTTTTTTTTTTGCGGTACTGGGGATTGAACTCAGGGGCATTCTACCTCCGCGCTATACTCTCAGCCCTATTTTTTATTCTTTATTTTGAAACTGAGTCTCACTAAGTTGCGGAGTGCCTCACTAGGTAGCTGAGGCTGGTCTCGAACCCGGATCCTCCGGTCTCAGCCTTCCGAATGCTGGGATTACAAGCGTGCGCCACCACGCCCGGCTTTCTTTTTTTAAATTTTGAAACAGGGTCTCACTAGGTTGTTGAGCCTCACTAAGTTGGTGAGGCTGGCTTTGAATCTGTGATCCTTCTGTCTCAAATTCCCAAGTACTGGGATTACAGACTTGCATAACCACATGTGGCTTGATCTTCTGGTCCCCTTTCTTATCCAGCCTTTTAGACCTTTAAACCACATTCTGAGCCAGGCGTGGTGGTGCACACTTGTAATCCTAGTACTTGGGTGGCTGAGACAGGAGGATCGCAGGTTTGTGGCCAGCCGCACCTCCTTAGTGAGGGCCTCCACAACTTAGTAAGACCCTGTTTCAAAAGAAAGAATAAAAAATAGGGCTGGGGGTGTAGCTTGAATGTAGAATGTCCCTGGGCTCCATCCCCAGTACCACAAAAAATTAAAAAAATCATATTCTACAAGTGGATACTCATTCAGTTTCTTTTCTTTCCTGTTACATGGTACATACATGTAATTGATACATAAAGATAGGTATCAATGTGCAAATCTACTTACCTGTATTTTAACATAAATGGGATTATATACTCTATATATATTCTGTGGCTTTTTTTCCCCTCCTCCATCCCTTTATTATTTTTTTGTGTGTAGTGCTGGGGATTGAAACTTGTGCCTCATACATGCTAGTCCAGCACTCTACTATTTCATTACATCCTCAGCCCTAAACAGTTTGTGTGTTAGTATCTATGGGTCCATCTTGTTCCTATTATTATTCTGTGGTACTGGGGATTAAACCTAGGAGTGCTATACTTCTTGCTCTAAACCACAGCTCTATTTTTTTTTTTTTTTTTGCGGAACTGGGGATAGCACCCAGGAACATTCTACCTCTGAGCTATACCCCCAGCTCTATTTTTTATTCTTTAATTTGAAACAAGGTCTCACTAAGTTGTGGAGGGCCTCACTAAGCAGCTGAGGCTGACCTCGAACTTGTGATCTTGTCTCAGCCTCATAAGTACTGGGATTATGGGTGTGCACCACCTTGCCTACCCAGTTGTTGGATTCTGAATGTATCCTACATCCCAGGTTAGAGTGGGGGAAACCTATAACAACAAACATGAAAAATAATGAGTACGTCATAAAGTCTGTGGGAAGATAATAAATTCTTTTTTTTTTTTTTTTTTGCGGTACTGGGGATTGAACTCAGGGGCATTCTACCTCCGAGCTATACCCTCAGCCCTATTTTTTATTCTTTATTTTGAAACCGAGTCTCACTAATTTGCGGAGTACCTCACTAGGTAGCTGAGGCTGGCCGAGAACCCGGATCCTCTGGTCTCAGCCTCCCGAATGCTGGGATTACAAGCGTGCGCCACCACGCCCGACTGGAAGATAATAAATTCTATGGGGGAAAAAGTGGAGATGGCTGGGAAGTTGGGAAAAGGAAGAATGGTTGATATCTAAGGGAGAAACTAAAGGAGAGTCAATAAGATATTCTGGTTGTTTCAGATATGTGATGTGACACAGAAGAGCCAAGGATGACTTCAAGGCCTTTAACTTGAGTAACTGGAAGGATGCGGTTCCTGTCAATTAAAAAGGGGAAGGTTGAGCCGGGCGTGGTGGTGCATGCTTGTAATCCCAGCATTTGGGAGTCAGAGACCAGAGGATCCTGGTTCCCCGCCAGCCTCAGCTACCTAGTGAGGCACTCTGCCACTTAGTGAGACCCTGTTTCAAAATAAAAAATAGGGCTGGGGGTATAGCTTGGAGGTAGAATGCCCCTGAGTTCAATCCCCAGTACTGCAAAAAAAAGGCTAAGAGAGAGAATTTTTGGTAGATGATAGTTTGGCTTTGCCCATTCTCCTGGTAGGGATATCTAGGAGGCAGTTATATAAAAGTGTAAGGTTTGGGACAGATCTGGAGGGATCTCTGGGCTGGAGATAAAACAATTCTAAGTTCTTGGCATATTGGTGGAATTTAAAACTCAACGGAAATAATCAAGGTCACCAATGGAGATAAGAAAAGTAGACCTTGGATTCCTCCCAGTTTTAAGAGTTTGAGGGAGAAGAGCAGGAATCAGAGGAGACTGAGAAGGACTGGTGAGATAGGAAAACCAAGATATGAACAGCCTGGCTTGGTGGTGCACACTTGTAATCCCAGTGCTTGGGAGATGGAGACAGGAGGATCACAGGTTTGAGGACAACATCAGCAAGTAGTGAGACTCTCATCAATCTAATGAGACCCTGTTTCAAAATAAAAATAGAGCTGGTGGTATAGCTCAGAGGTAGAATGCCCCAGTCCAAAAACAAACAAGCCAGTGAGAAAGTTTATCAGGCAGGAGCCAATGACCTATCTATGCTGACTGTTCAAAACTTTCAAGTTAAATATACAAACAAAACTACAAAACCATTTGAAGTCAAATTACTGATTTAAGAAAATACTGGATACTCTGCTAATTTTTAAGTCATGAGACAGGGAACTGACTTAAGGTTATGGAACTGTTACATGCAGGGGTTTTTTTTTAGTGTTAAGCAAGTTGTTTTGTTTCATGTGACATGTAATGCGATTTTTGTTTTTGGGCCAGCAGTGCTTGAGTGAAAAATATGTCATTTGGGCTTTGCTTCACACTAATTTACCTATTAGGTTACCTCAGCCTTTCTCTTTAGCCTGCCATAGTTAGAATACTGTAGTATAGCTTGGAACCAGTGTGATCATTAAGTATGAATTGGGGCGTTCATTTCCATGACTTAGGGTAGATTTAGATGGTTCAATGTGCTAAAGCTTTTTTTAGATTAAAATAGGATGATAAGCCGGGCGTGATGGCGCACGCTTGTAATCCCAGAATTTGGGAGGCTGAGACAGGAGGATCTAGGTTTGTGGCCAGTCTTGGCTACCTTAGTGAGACCCTGTTTGAAAATAAAGAATAAAAAATAGGGCTGGGAGTATAGCTTGGAGGTAGAATGCCCCTGAGTTCAATCTCCAGTACCGCAAAAAACAAACAAACCCAGGATGATAGAACATTAAACTTTTTAAAAACTTATCTAATATTTTAAGTTTTCTTTTGGGGTGCTAAGAATTGAACCCAGGGGCATTCTACCTCCGAGCTGCATCCCCAGCCTTGTTTTATTTTTTATTTGGAAACAAGGTCTTGCTAAGTAGCTGAGAGCCTCACTAAATTGCTGAGGCTAGCTAGCTTTGAACCTGCAATCCTCCTGTCTGAGCCTCTCATACTAGAATTAGAGGTATGTGCCACTAGTGCCTGGCTTTAGTGATTTGTTTTTTTTTTTTTTTTTTTTTTTGAGGTACTGGGGATTGAATCCAGGGGCATTCTACCTCTGAGCTATATCTCTAGCCCTATTTTAATGTTTGTTTATTTATTTATATATATATATATATATATATATATTTTTTTTTTTTTTTTTTGCGGTACTGGGGATTGAACTCAGGGGCATTCTACCTCCGAGCTATACCCCCAGCCCTATTCTTTATTTTGAAACCGAGTCTCACTAAGTTGCGGAGTGCCTCATGAGGCAGCTGAGGCTGGCCGCGAACCCGGATCCTCTGGTCTCAGGCTCCCGAATGCTGGGATTACAAGCGTGCGCCACTACGCCTGGCTTAATGTTTATTTTGAAACAAAGTCTCACTAAGTTGAGAAGGGCCTCATTAAGTTGCTGAGGTTGACCAGAAACCTAAGATCCTTCTGTCTCAGCCTCCCAAGTACTGGAATTATAGGCATATGCCACCATGCCTGGCTATGATTACTACCAATTTTCAATCTGCTGTAGAATTTTTGTCCTGAGAGTATGTTTGTGCTCTGTGTGTGCATGTGTTATCTTTCTACCATACGTGTCTGATGGAAATGCAGAGTAAGCATAGGTCCTATGTTACCTAGTAACAATAGGTACAGTGTACGCTAGCTACAATATATAAAGAATTTGGATGCTTTTTAAGCCAGACGTGGTGGTGCACCTTGTAATCCTAGTACTTGGGAGGCTGAGGCAGAGGATTATAGGTTCAAAGCCAGCCTCAGCTACCTAGTGAGGCCCTCCACAACTTAGTGAGACCCTGTTTCAAAATAAAGAATAAAAAATAGGGCTGGGGGTATAGCTCAGCGGTAGAATGCCCCTGGGTTCAATCCCCAGTACTGGGGGGGGGGGGAGAATTTGGATGCTTTTTAGATATTGATGCTTGGTTTTATTGCAGTAGAGATTGTGTTCATGACTGACCTAGTTTCAGTAATTTAAAGTGTTGTCCACCAACTTATTTTTTACATTTTTGGTACTCTGAATTGAACCCAGGGACATCCTACCTCTGAGCTACCCACCAACCGTTTTTTATTTTGAAACAGGATCTCACTAAGTTGCAGAGGGCCTTGCTAAATTGCTGAGGATGTCCTCAAACCTCCAATCCTCCTGTCTCAGCCTCCTAAGTACTGGGATTACAGGCATGCACTCCCACACCCGGCTTGGGGCACATTTTTATAAACGTTGAAAAGATGTGTTGGATGCTAAATTAACTATGCTATGGTGAGGAGAGCATACATACTGTTTTTATAGATTTTGTTAAAGAAGAAATTTAGAAACAAAGCAAATAGTCTGGCTCTGCTCTTATTCTTTTTTCTGATCCTCAATTTCCTCAGTTGTAAAATGGGATTAAAATTTACCTCATAAGCTGGGCATGGTGGTGCACGCCTGTAATCCTACTACTTGAGAGGCTGAGACGGGAAGATTGCAGGTTCAAGGGCAGTCTCAGCAAGTAGTGAGACTCTCATCAACCTCGAAAGACTGTTTGAAAATACAGTAAAACAGGACTGGGGTACAGTGTAGCTTGGAGGTCGAATGCCCCTGGGTTCAATCTCCAGTGCCACAACCCCTCCCAAAAAACAACAAAAACAAAGAAACCCCTTACCTCTTTAGGATTAAATAGTGTGTATGGAGCCCCTGGCACAGTAGGGGCCCAATTAATAAAGCGTTCACAGCAAAGCCTGTGACCTTTATTTTCAGACACAATCCCAAATTGAAGTTATGTTATAGCATAGAACCTGTTTGCACTGTTGATTGAAATAATGATTTTCAGCATAATCCTGCTGTATATAGTCCAAGTCTTATTTAACGATTCAGGGCAAGGTTTCCAGTGTGGCTCTGTAAATATCACTTGTTAGCAATATGGAATATTCTGAAGTACTTGATCTCCATTCCTTTGTTGGTGGTAGTTTTTATTGTTTCACAATTGAGAAACTTGAAACCTAGGACAGTATAATTTTGCCTGATCCGGAAAAAAAAAAAAAAAAAATTAGTATGCTCTTGGTTCATATCAGGCAGCTTGTCTGTGCTCCTCTCTGTGACTGCCATCCCATTGGACTGTAGTACTTTGCTCCTATTGCTCCACTCCCTTCCCCAAATCATAGGGCAAGGCTGGGAGGGCATAAGAGCCCATGGTGTTTGCCTCCCTCCAGGGGAGCAGGCGATCATGGGGGGTTCTGCCGGGCTGTGGGACCATGTAGCACCTTCCTCCAGCTTATGGGGCACCCAGGGAGCCAGCCAGGGGCTTTACAGACCTGCCCACCCTCCCTCCTTCCCTCTTGTGGTACTGGGGATTGAATCCTAGGGGCATTCTACCTCTGAGCTACACTCTCAGCCCCTATTTTATTTTATTTTGCAGTACTGGGGATTGAACCCAGGAATATTCTACCTCTGAACTACACTCCCAGCCCTATTTCTTAATGTTTATTTTTGAAACTGGGTCTCACTAAGTAGCTGAGGCTGACATCGAACCTGTCTCAGCAAGACTGGATTACAGGCCTGTACCACCACACCCAGTTTATTTTTGGTTTTAAACAGGTTCTCACTCTGTTACTGAGAGTCTTGCTCTTCACTGAGCCTGTCCTCGAACCTTTGATCCTCCTGTCTCAGCCTCCCAAGTAACTGGGATTACAGGTATATGCCACCACACTGGCTATCTTTTAATTTTTACTACACAGAAAGATTGCAGGCTTAACTTAGTGAGACCCTGTTTCAAAACAAAAAATAATTTTAAAAAGAGTTGGAGGTGCATCTCAGGGTAGAAAGCTCAATCACCAGTACCACCATCAAAAAAAAAAAAAAAAAAAAAAAAGTTCTAAATTTCAGTTGTGGATTTTTTTTTTTAAGTTTCTATCTAGCAACAAATATATTCTATTTGTAGGGGCATCAAGAATGAGTGAGTTTTGCTGGGCGTGGTGGCGCACGCTTGTAATCCCAGCATTTGGGAGGCTGAGACTGGAGGATCCAGGTTCGCGGCCAGCCTCAGCTACCTAGTGAGGCACTCCGCAACTTAGTGAGACTCGGTTTCAAAATAAAGAATAAAAAAAAATAGGGCTGGGGGTATAGCTCGGAGGTAGAATGCCCCTGAGTTCAATCCCCAGTACCGCAAAAAAAAAAAAAAAAAAAAAAAAAAAGTGAGTTGAGTTTTAGTTGCATAGGTGTTGTACTTTCTACTCAGAATGCTTCATACTATTGTACTTTGTTGCTTCTGGAAAGGTTTAGATTCTAGTCTTGGGTCGGTATTGTCCGAGGTGTGGGAAATACAGGGCTAGTAAAGGAAACAGTTCTCGTGAAGTTTGTATAGTTCTCGGGATGCTTTGAGGGTCAAAATTTCACAGTGAAAAATGAAAGTACAGTGGAGTTTCCCATATTACGTGATATTTGATTGCAGCAGATTAAATGTAGATACAGATAATGAGAATTCAGTTGTATTTCCTTTAGTCAGACATTAAACGAGATTGGCAGAAATGCAAAACATAAAACTTGCTGTTATGGGAAGTGGTTGTTTTTCATAAAGTTAACATGTAGTGGACATTTATTTACTTATTTATTTTTTAAGTACTGGGGATTGAACCTAGAGGCATTCTACCTCGAAGCTACACCCCCAGACCAGTTTTACTTATTATTTGGAAACAGATCTCTGTAGGTTTCTTTTCTTTTTTTTTTTTTTCAGTCCTGGGGATTGAACTCAGGGGCATTCTACCTCCGAGCTATACCCCCAGCCCTATTTTTTTTTTTTTTTTTTTTTTTTT
>PVLC010015400.1:0-37454 GCA_004027655.1 Graphiurus murinus | reverse complement strand
CCTCTCCTCTCCCTCTGTACTCCAGTCTGATTAACATTTCTTTGGGGACTATCTGTACTTAATGGTTTGCTGATGGTTGACTCCAAAATTGCTCTTTCTCCAGAGTAGAAAAAAAAATGAGTAAAATTAGGCTCTTGGGAAAACCCTAATGGTGCATCAGAACTACACTTTAATGTTCCAATAATTAGGAGTAATTATTTCTGCATAGTTTTGGTCTGAGAACCCTGACTTTCTGACTATCAGAGGTGGCAGTTTGAGAAGCAGTCATGTTCTTCAGTGTATGTAGCAGATAAATTCTAGATGGAGAATAAATGTTTTACCTGCAGAAGGAAGCATTACTAGAGTGGAGAAGATACAGGTTCTATTTACCAGAGAAAACTTAGTATCAATCATTCTAACAGGTTCAAGCTCTTGTTTCTATCCTGGCCATATGAGACAGTGCTCAAGTATTTGTGTCCAATTCCTCCCCCCGCATAATTACACTTTATTAGGATATAGACTCTTTGAAGGGAGACTCATCAAGTGGATCAAAACTGTCAAACTGGACTTATTAAAATTTTATCTCCTATTGTCATTCAGGAAAGTTTTCAATCTCCACTATTTTGTACTATACAATGTTATAGCAAGTTTCCCATTGCCATTTTGAATGAAACTCTTTCACTTCAAGAGAACAACAAAGCCAGGCTTGGTGACACACGCTAGTAATCCCAGCATTTGGGAGGCTGAGACAGGAGGATCCGTGTTCGCCGGCAGCCTCAGCTACGTAGTGAGGCACTCCGCAACTTAGTGAGACCCTGTTTCAAAATAAAGAATTTAAAAAAAATAGGGCTTGGGGTATAGCTCGGAGGTAGAATGCCCCTGGGTTCAATCCCCAGTACCGCAAAAAAAAAAAAAAAAAAAAAAAAGAGAACAACAAAATCTTCCAAATTAGTGTGCTCCATGGCAGTCATATTAGTCTATTTCTGCATCAGTAGTGGATATGTGTGCCAGAAACCACCTAGTAATTTAAACAAGGAAGTTTTATTATAAAGAATTATTAAATTTTTGCAAAGAATTAACTAAGAGGGAATAAAAAAATACCCCAAATATTCTAGGGCTGGAGATGCATACACAGCTTAGAAATGGAAGAGGGGTGATTCCCCCCAAGGTAGGGATTCAGATCTCTTTTATCTCTTTTAAGGTGCAATTGCAGCCTGCTGGATAATAGGCTATCCTGTGATAGAGTTTGTTCAGTTAGGCCTAATCAGGAAGACTCCAACAGAAAATTCACCAAAGAGCCGGGTGTGGTGGCGCACGCTTGTAATCCCAGCATTCGGGAGGCTGAGACTGGAGGATCCGGGTTCGCGGCCAGCCTCAGCTACCTAGTGAGGCACTACGCAACTTAGTGAGACTCGGTTTCAAAATAAAGAATAAAAAAAATAGGGCTGGGGGTATAGCTCGGAAGTAGAATGCCCCTGAGTTCAATCCCCAGTGCCGCAAAAAAAAAAAAAAAAAGAAAACTCACCAAAGACCATCACTTGAAAAAAAAGACCTCATCTTATAGAAGAGATCTGGGGTGCTCACGGAATTCAACCAGAAGCAGAGATGCCCTGAACTTGTTGTAGGAATCCATCCGTACTGTCTATGAAACGCACAAAGCCACATGCTTAACTCACCAAAAGTAAACCCTTCTGGATGTCCCACATACCAGCCTAGCCCCATCACAGAAGGAAGAGGCAAAGCACACCAAGCCCGGGGGGAGAAACCTCTTCTTCTCTTGGTGTCTCTGTGGTATTATTAAGTTGGGATTGTCCTGGCTGGCAAGGAAGAAATGTTCCAGTATCATAAACAGGGTAATAAAAGGTAAACATGGAGCAAAGAGGTAATAAATTTACAAATGGGCCAATCTCATACATCAATACCCAAATGAATAAACTATAATACATTTACCTTTATTTCAGGTGTCAAGATTCAACTATGTACTGTACCTTCATTTCAGTGTCAAGATTCAAGTATGTACTGTCTGAAAGCATAGGTGCCTTCTGGAGAATAGCAATGTATATGTTTCACACTTTTAAAATTATGCAATTTTCTAGAAGAACTATCACATTTAGCTTACATGGAGGTTAAAGTAAAAGACAAAAATGATTTCCCTTTTAGAACATAACTCAAAACAAATATTGTGTCATAAAATTAACATGCTGCAAATCCTAAAGCATTGCTACATATATCTACTCAACTAAAAACTTTACAATTTTCTGGCAAGAAATCAACATTTTCCAAATAGCTTCTTTTGGCCACTTAGTCTATATAGTAAGTATGCAGTGAAGGTTAACTCCATCAAGTCTTAATGAAATTCACCTGAACCATGTGGCTAACATACCTGGAAGGTACTGATTCTTGGCCAAAGCATCAGCAGTTAATAGTGTTGCTTTGCAACCAGGAATCTCAAAAGTTTCTAGGTCATTCATACTACCTACTCAGCATTTTTTATTGATAATAGTGAGACTGGTGATTTATACCTGATTTTGGAAAGACCCTCATGGCCAGGGGGCAGACCCTTGCCCTAAGGGCTGGTTACATAACAAAAAATGTCTACATGAGCAATGGGCTATGTAAAATTCTGGCTGAGATTCTATTTCAGGCTCCCTGATTCCAAGGTGTTCTATACCCCTGTCAGGGCTTTCTGATGTTAGAGAAAAAGTATTCTAGATATGGCCCTTACAGAGAGAAGGCAATTGAAGGTTGCATCTGGCCTCCCTGGACCCTTGGCTGGGAGATAGCCTTTGGCTGTCATACATATCCTTTTAATGATGTTCCTCTAGTGTATCCTCTTCTTAAAACAATCTGTAGATTTATAAGCATTGTCATTTGGGGTCCTCGGTCGGTCTAACTGCAAGCCTTAGTGCAGCAAGGCTGTTTTATAGTATAATAATTGATGGACGTCACAAGGGGAATGCAAAAATGATCCAAATGTAAAATAGATTTTAACCCAGAGAGGGTCACAGGAGAAACAGTTTTACAAGGACTTTCTTTTTAAGAACCTCAGAAATGTTCCATGTGGCACCTCCCCTCTTCCCTTGCTTGAAATTTCTCTAGATGTGAAAACTTCTAACAGAATCCTATGGCCCATCATGTTGCCTTTAATATTTCCAAGCCAGTAAGTTTTTGTCATTTTTGTAATGAAACTCAAGTGATGAAATGTGTTGGCTCTAGGTTGTAGTTTTCCTTTTTTTTTTTTTTCTGAAAAGCCAAATATTGAGAACAGTTTGCAACAATAAACGATACATATATTTCTCATCTCAATTTCTCAACTATTACAAGATAAAACTATCACTTCACCTCCTTGTTGAATATCTGAGGAGTCCATTGGCTTTTCTGGGGTTTTTAAAAGGAAGATCTTCTCCCTTTAAAAGACATTAGTTCCTCTTGCATAGACATATGTTTTTCATTTTGCAGACTGTTTCTTAAGGCTGTACTTATGATTGTTTAGTCTAAATTAGAATGAAGAGTGAAATATTGGATATTTTTAATTTGTTACTTTAATAACATTCAAAAGATATTTATCTTCTTTTAAAAATAGAACTATAAACTAAGATTTAGTTCAGGGCTAAAATTAATTCCACTTATATTTAAATAGATTAACCAGATGTAATTTTCTCTAGCCATTGAAATCTAGCCAATGACATGTTTTAGTTTGTAAAACCGTCAAATATTAAATCTATTCATGAGACAGAACTTCTAGCCGCTCCACCCCACTTCTGATGTGCTAGCCATGAGGAAGAGCGAGTTAAGATCTAGAACTACTTTGATGGAAAGCATCTGGGAGAAGATGCATGATCAAACAAAGGAGAGGTGGCCAGTGTGCACAGATTTCTTGTTCAGATGATGACTTGAGACCCAGTTCGACATTCCTCATCTTCCTCAATAAAATAAAACCAAGCAAACTAAAATAAAGACCCAAAAGTAGCACAGGTCAGAGAAAGACAGTAACATCACCTTCATCTCCAGCTGCATTATTTACCATTGGGACCTGAAGAGGGATTTTAGGGTGAGGGCAATAGTCTAATTCTACTTTTTCCCATTTTGACCAACAAATAGTCCTCTTTCTTTTTTTTTTTTTTTTTCAATTTTTATAGCGTATTGAATTTAGCTAAACCATTAGGGTGCAAGCTAGAGAAAATTAAAACAGGCTTTCTGTAAATTGTGTGAGCTCACAAGCCATACCCAGCACATTTCAAACTGTTTCTTTAAATAAAGTTCTTACTGTAGGGTATTTCTATTTTATTAAATTATAAAGGAGAGTGTTCATGTTGTAGAATGTGAACTTATCCTACTAGAGAGTTTAGAAACTAAAAATATATGTTAAGATTAAACAAGGAAATCTTAATTATAGATAAGTCTAAATGTTTGTCAAAAATGCTTCAAATAGTTATGAAAATCTTTCATCCATAACTCCATCATTGAAAAAAAAACAGTTACTGAGACAATAGCCTTCCTTTATGATTTTTCTGCCATCTAGAAGAAAAACAAAACTTAATTGATAGGATTAGAAGTTACTAAATATAGATATTCTCAGTAGAAAACATTTGAGCTTGCTATTCTTGGTCGTTGGGTATAGATGTAAAAGGAAAGAGGGGGAAACAGCAAATTTAGACATTAGCCTCAACTTTGAATTCAACTATCCTAAGTGTAAAATTCCAGCTTCCAGCTATCCTGCTGAATGGCTGTATGAATGAGTAAATTATTTTAGTTGTTGAACCTCAGTTTTCTCACTTAAAAATAATACTGAGATTATTTTAGGAATTTAAGTGATGTTTAACATAGATGCTATAATATACAGCTTCTTAAAATCAATGATCATGGCATTATGACGTTTATTATTATGACTGGCCCCATAACTCTGCATCTTTGCCTCATCAGGCTTCAGTTGACTCCTACACCAAACACTAGGCTGACTTAGACCTGTTATCATTGCTCTAACCAGAGCTGGCACTCCAAATCTATGACATTTTTTTCTCCTATTAAAATTCAATAGGACAGAGGTCACTGTCTTTTGACAAAAAAAAAAAAAAAAAAAAAATGCTGAGCCTTGAGATGATCTGTGCTATGTGAAGGTGACGTTGGGTGTCACTTCCCTGAGTTCACAGGCAAGCTCTCTAATCCATCTCTTAGAATATTCCTAATTAAGAAAGGCTAGAGTGGTCAGTGTGACTGCAAAAAGCATTCATGGCTTGAGAATTGGTAAGGAAGGGATACATATGCTCAATTATTCATTAAGCATTAGTACTTATGATGGCTCCAAAATAGAATATGCACATTTCACTCATTTTTCTACAAACAAATGTGATTTTTTAAAGCAAATAAATCATATTGTAGTATATTTGATTGCAAATAAGAATTTAAAAGATAAACAATAGACATTACATTTCAATGTCAAAGCTGGTAAAATTAATCAATAATGTTGGCACAAATGCCTACACATTGAGTAGAGGGTAAGGTAACCATTAAGCTAGGTCCCAGTCATATATAAAAGTGGATTTTATATAGATCCACTATTTAAATTTAAACTAAAAATGAAGTACAATTTAAAATTTTACAATTGGAAAGTTATTTATTTTTGTATTTTATTGCTGCATTGTAATCATACATCTTGATGAAGTTCAAGGTGCTAGAGGCATACATGCACACAGTACTCAGTGAACTCCTTTTTAACATAAAATCAAAGTCAGAAATAATATAGGAAAAGACAATACATTTGATTATCATCCCAAATAAAATTTCTTTATAGCAAAAAATACTACAAAATTTAAAAAGACAAATGAAAAATTTTAGTGTTTTTAGAACATATACCAATTAATTCGTAAATACCATTTTAATTGTGACAGCATTTTGAAGATATGATTACCATGAATGCAGAGGTATTGCAACTCAATTGTGACATTGTGACTCAAGCTCTTCCTACCTTCTACAGGGTTTCCAGAGAACATTTGTGAGTGTGTGTGTGGGGGGTGGGGGTGGTGCTGGGGATTAAATCCAGGGGCATCTAACTTCTAGCTACACTCTCAGCCCTATTTTGTTTTTTATTTCGAAACAGGGATCACTAAGTTGTGGAAGGCCTCACTAAATTGGCTGAGGTTGGCCAGGAACCTGCAATCCTTCTGTCTCAATCTCCCAGGTACTCAGATTATAGATGTATACTTCCATGCCCAGTTTTCAGGGGGAACTTTTCACAAGGAACAAAAAGAACTCAAATCAAATTATACTTATTAATAAGTTACAACTACGCAAATAAGTAATATTCCAAATAGACAAAAACATTGATTCAGAGCATAGTCATGATTTGGGGGTCTTATCTGGGCCTCTTAATCTTTCTATTCTCACCTTTCAACATCATCCCCTTTCCCAAGGTACTCTCAGAAATTACTACATAGAGTGAGCCAGGGAACCATGTTTTAATAGAATCTCTGATGGTTTATCAATTTTCCCACATGGAATTCAAGCAGAAATAGCAAGAAATTGTTTTGGCTTTGAAGTTTAAAAGAGAGAAGAGAATACTGGTGCTTGTGCTTTGCTTATAAGGTATAATAACCTTACCTGTGATTAATTGAGCTCCAATCAATGACAAGCTCTGACAAGATGGATTAACAACTGTTTATCTCCTGTGAAAGAGGAAAAAAAGGGACAACACTGGTATAGGAAAGACATATTAATTCTCTTTATTGTCAGAAGAATTAAGCTGATACCCAAAAATCCATTTTGAGAAAATTATACATGCTTCCATTATAAGTTATGAGGTTACACCTAATCAGAAAATATAGGAGAGTTATTAAGAAAATGGCCCTAAAGCCAGGTGTGGTAACACATGCTTGTAATCCCAGGACTTGGGAGGCTGAGACTTGAGGATTGCAGGTTTAATGAAAGCCTTAGCAAATAGTGAGACTCTCATCTCTCATCAAACTAGTGAGACCCTGTTTCAAAATAAAAATTAAACAACGACAAAAAAAAAAAATAGGGCTGGGGGTGTAGCTCAGAGGTAGAATTCCCCTGGGTGCAATCTCTAGTACCAAAAAAAGAAAAGAAAAAGAAAGAAAGGAAGGAAGGAAAAGAAAGGAAGGAAAGAAAGGAAGGAAGGAATGAACAGACTGTCTCCACTGTAATGAATTATGCACCATAGTGCAAGTCTTAAATTCTTAAGCTCATTTTCTCATCTGTTATGTTTAAATACATATCTCTGTGGGTCTGGAGGAAGCATTAAATGAGATACCTAAGAAAACTCTATGGTATCCTTTAATAAAGTGTGCTTCACTAAAAATAATTCAAATTCTAGGTTTAGTCCAGTGCCTAGCACCTAGTAAAAAGTCAATAAATGTTGTATATATTTGGTCCTTACAATTCCTAAAAAATATCAAAAATTTCAGCTTTATCTTTAAACTACTATAGTGTTAGCCAAAACAGCATATCCAGCTTTTGTACTAAGGAAGAATCTGGCTCTATATATGTCTGCACAGTCTATACATTCTATTTCATTGATGGACTTTTTGTTCAGATCTTGCACAAGTGACTATCAGAGGGGAAATGTTCTAGAAAAAAAATGTCTTTGACTTCTTGGTGTCTTGTCACTTTTGATTTAGTGACTTGTTTCCAAGAAATGAAGCATTTTCTATGGAACTCAGTAAGTACATTGACTTTTAGTCCAAGTCCTTAGAAAACTTTTGTAACTATTGAAATGACTATTGGATGTATTAGACTCCCTGTGTCTGCCCAGATCAGCCCTGACAGTGCTACAAACTACCCAGAGTTGAAAGCTAATACTAACACATCCCTCCAGGCCACGGGACATACAGGGAGTCTTCTTGGAGAAAACTGGATGGATAGGCTTTCTTTAGACAAGATAGATTTCAAATAATTTTAAACTGCACACCCTAAGGCCTCCATAAAAGTTGTTCTTGCTTCTATTTCCTATAGTGATATTAAACAGGAAAGCATGTTACTTTTAACTTAAAAGTGGCACTTGCATGAAGTAAAAATGTAAGCCTCTGTAGTTTTAATTGGCCTTACCAAATAGCATCTGCTCTCATTGACAAAGGATTTTGCAGAGAGGGGTACACAAAGGTTGTAAGACTGGCTTATACAATTCACCTGTCCACATTTCACCATCAGATATGATCAAAGCTACATAAACACATCTGTACTTCTACTACTTGGGAGGCTAAGACAGGAAGGTCGTAGGTTTGAGGCCAGCCTCGGGAAATTAGGGAGACCCTCTGCAACTTAGCAAGACTCTGTTTAAAAATCTAAAAAAATTAAATTGGGCTGGGGGTGTAGTGTACAGATAGAATGCCCCTGATTTCAATCCCCAATACCACAAAACAAAAAAAACATTCCCCAAAATCACCTTATAATTTTTGCAACTGAGACTTTTCCAACCAGTTATTTGAGTAAAACTATCTTGATATTCCATTTAAATATATTTTTATGTCCAAACTTTGATCTTGGTTACAGCTAAATCATGGAGTTGATGAATCCTGGTAGAACAAAGAGAAGTCATTTTCTGTTATAACTCACATTACACTGTGTTGTCACACATAACAAAAAAAGATGGTGACTCCTTTATTTGATGTGTGACTGCACATCTGAGTCAAATGGGAAATACAGCAGTCCCTCAAACAGCACTAAGGGGTAAGCTATGTTTTATTACATGAACACAGCTCTATTTTTATTTAAAAGGGATATAAAGATGGCTGATTCACATGGGTTTCTGGGCTTTAACATTTCATTCCTTTTTAGTTACTACAGAAACTTAAAATCTGAAAAGTTGAACTGTCAGTGAAGCAACACATTCTTTTCTTGTTCTTTCACAACTATTTTATATTAAATGCATCTCACGTAGCAAAGCTTTTTTTCTCCCCCAGAGAAGCTGGCAGCCACAAGCCTTAGCTTTCCCAGTGTCTGTGGGTGTCTCTGAGCAGCAGTCAAGTGCTCGAAGAGAATAATGGAGAAGTCACTGATAAGTTCTAGAAAACCAGTCTAGCAGCTCATCAGAATTTTGGCATAAAGAAAATTAATTTTTGAAATCTTTAAAGAGTTTATTTAAACTCAATTTTTGGAGACCAAAGGGGAAATCATATTTATAAATGAGTTTCATGATCCATTAAAATCTTTTTGCTGTTGTATGATTTATTTTTGGGGTAGTAAAATACATTGCTCATGAATACATTTCCACTCATTGATCCCTTAAATAAAATAGCAGAAAAGAATGGAAGAGGGAAAGGGAACTGATATTTATCAGGTACTGAAGATTTACAGGAAGGACAATTTATTATATGCATATCTCTTTCAGTCTTCACCACAGCTTTGAGAAATACAGAACGGTAAGTGCAACAGTTAGAGCCACAGGCTTTGGACTCGGCTTCACTTCAGTTCAGATACTCATGAGTCAAGAGAAAATCTAATTACATTAGCATCTCTGAGTTTCAGTATCCTCCTCTGTCAATGGGGGTAAAAAAACATGTCATAATGTTGATCTGAGTATTAAAATAGAAAATGATACAATTCTTAGCAGACTGCAATACACTTAGAAAATATTCATTACAGGGGAGCAAAACAATAGGTCAGTAGTATTGTCCATTTTAAAGATTAAAAAATGGAGCAATTTGTCCAGACCACAGAATTAGATAATAACAGTGGTATAGTTTAATTTTTATCTCTCAAGTCCCAAAGTCATTGTCTTCAATTTTCAGAGTCCTCTTAGAATCATTGCCTAACCTTTCTACAATGAAGATGAAAACTGCTTTAATTCTATTTAAGGAGAAAATAAAATGTATTCAACTATTTATTTCTTGTTTATGTATGAGGCAAATCATGCAGGTGTGTACTCTCTTAATCATCCATGTTTTATCGGAATAACTGGGATATTTCCTTAAGAGAAGAATAAGTGGTAAATGAATGAGGTTGAAATGTTATATAATGTTAATACAAGAGATGGCCACCTAGATGACAAGGGCTGTGGGCTGGTTGGTGTCCTTTAAAAGGGGTGTAGTCAGGACAATGCTGTGATTGGCATCTTTAGTTCACAGATGCTTCAAATTTAGTGCCTTGCCAATGGTCACACAGCTGTTAAGTGATAAAACTAGGATTTGAAAAAAATAAAGTATCTTGCATTCTCAACTACAAGTTTGTAAATGATGTCAGATATGCTACTAGAACATTATTTTTCATTGGAATAAAAATGTGTGTTCAGATGTAAAAAGAAACAAATCCATTAAAGAAAATCTATATATTTTCTATACGATATAATCCTACTGGCATTTTTTAAAATAGGCTATTCTACACTGCACTGTTTTGAAAGGTATCAAATTAATGACTGTGGTATATAAAGTTTTCTTAGTATTATTTTATAAGATACAACTCAGATAGCAATCATTGTAATTCCCTGGGTCCCAAAACATATCATAATGTTTCTTGTTTTTGCATATGGAAGGGTCACTGCCTGGAATATCTTCTATCTTTCCCTCTCTGTCTGCAAATTGGATGTTACCATTTTAAGCTTCAGTTCAGATGTAGCTTTCTCCAGAAAAAATGCCCGGTAAAGACTCTTATATGGCTAATTGCTTCATTCTTTGGGAAATGTATACTCCTTGTATATATACTTATGTTGCAGTTATCATACAGTAGAGTCATTTTGTGAGCACAGGTGTGTGTCTCTGCCATTTTGCAAGTACCACATTTAGCAGAGTGCCTAGTAAATGGGAGGCAACAGTAAGTTTATATTACTGAATTATACAAAAATACAAAACTAGCACCCTATTTAGCATTACTTGAAAAGGCATAATGCCTTCATGGAATTATTAGATACTAAATTATGAAATATGAATTTTGATATATGCACAAATATTAATATTCAGAGATACTCATAATGAGATAAAGACATTATGAGATATGATTATGAGACACTATGAATTATGAGATACTGTGATGTAATGAATGAAATATTACGGAATCAGGAAATAGATTTATCCATACCTTCTACTCTTTTACAACGAGTGCAGTATTTTATGGTTTTAAGAAGATTTATAGGGGCAGATTATCTAGTAGTAGCGTTTACTTTGTAATTATATTCTTATGCTTAAAACTAGCTACTTATATACTTCAATGGACATGATGTACATACATAAATTTATCAAGGCCAATCACAATATTTTGTAGGGGGAAATAAGGAAGCAGGCAGGAGCTGGTGGAGGGCTCACCCAGTGCTGTGCATATGCCTATGTCTATCACTAAACTTCATCATGATGTATGATTACAATGCACCAATAAAATAAAATAAAACAAACTGGCTACTTATAAATTAAAATACTACAACCAAGACTTTAATATCTTGAATTTATTTGTATTTACCACATTGAAAAAAATCCACAATGTTAAACTTCTCACTCTCTATTCACATTCTCTAAAATTTGTATAATTTTAAAGCAATAATCTAAAATCAGACTTACTCAAAGGCAGGGTATCTGAAAGGAGGACATTTAACTATTTCCAGGTGATAACATTCCACCAAAGAAATCAAAGTGATATAATGTGATATTTGATATAATATTCTTCCCTTTTTTACTGTTTTTAGTTTGTAAATGAGACTTGAAACACTTTAACACTTTTGACAAAGATCACTGACTATACATGCAAATTAATGTTTCCTTTAACTGCAATTCTTAGCCTGTGTTCCCCATGCAAATTAAATAGGTAGCCAAATCATCCACAGAGCTGACATGAAATATGCTCCAGCCCATCTGACATTTTAGTACAAGCACCACTTAGAAAATAAAAAAAAATACATCTGGGTAAAATTGCAGAATATTTGGAACTAGCAGGGTTTCTGCCAAGACTTTCATTTTATAGTGACATCTAATTCCTTAAAAACATACATCTGCCTTTATTCCCCTCTGAAAGCATCATTGTTATATTAGAGATCTGCTTAAGAAGATCCTTGGCCCTATTTGAAAGGTGGTTCACATTGTCTGAATTGCATTTCACTGACCTCCCAGTGGTTCCACTATTTCACACAGCTGGCTCTGCCCTCTATGTTCCCTAAGAGTGTGAAATGGAAAAATGTAATGGCTATCCAGGCACAGGAACCTCACTGTGAAAATTCTGGTTCTTCTCACAGTATTCATCAACACAAATTGGTTTTCTGGCAGGTCATTCTTGAAAGTAGACATTAGTACACTTGCTGGTATGGTTTGATAATTTTCCATATGTTTTCATTTGCTTTGAGTCATCTTTGATTGGCAAGTTTTTTTTTTTCAGTTTTGTTCATTGATCATATATGGTTTTAGAAATGCAAGAGTAATTTCTTAGCCACTACCAATCTATAAATTGATTTAGTTAAATTGTATTTCCTAATGTTTTTTATTATGTTTTTGGCTCATTGGTATATTTACTCATTGAATGCATACTCCAAGAACCTCAATGGCTTATGGCTTATATCTCTGTCTAGTGTGGAGTCCAGTACCAAGTGAGAATCGGCAACTTCAGAATTGGCTTCTTTTCCACATCATTATTCTTTCATTCATTCATTCAGCATTTACAAGACAACATTATCTTCTATCTACAATGTTAGGAGCTAGAGGTAAATGAAGATGATGTATGCATATATACAGGTAGAGATACAGATAGGCATAAATAGAAATATAATGTGATAAGCCATATAATAAATGATAAACTGATTTGGAAATAGATTAAGTGTCTGTAGGCATGGATCACAATTTTACCCACAAATGAGAGAGGTTTGGTGAATCCAGCTGAGAACAGTATTTCTGTGAAATTTTTATCCTGTAATTGACTTAACTAGACTGAAACACATTATTACTTAGGGCTTAGTCCAAGGTGAAGTACTGATACGTGCTATGCATGAGTAAGCATTGAAAATATTATGCCACTTGAAAGGAATAGTCATAAAAGACCATAATTTGTATTCTTTAGGGGGATGAATTATATGGTATGTGTATTATGTCTGTGAAACTATTTTATTGACATATGCACAAAAAGTCATATATTGATACATTAAGAAAGTTCTAAAATTATTAATCCAAATTGTTCATTCTAGGTTCTAATACTTAAAAAGTTTTAAAGAATTTTGAAACCCTTTTAAAATCAATTACCTTATGTGATTAACCAGTGAAAACTAATAAATTCTATAATCCATATGATAAAATAAGAGGAAATAAAATTAATAAATATTTTGGCTAAGGTTAATTATGTTACATGCCTTAGGTATCATAATTATGCTAGTGTCTAAATGTGTAACTATGCACTAGTATCTTTCTAATCTAGAATTTAAAGTAAGTTGCTAATACTCACTGATAAATTATAGACAGTCTCTGCTTCCATAGTTTATCAAACTTATTGGAATGAAACTGTAATTATTACTTATACAGAATGCTAGAAATTGTTTAGAAAAGCAAAATTATCTAGAAAAGCAAAACAATACAAATACATAGACAGAAGTTATCACTCTTGTAATCCCAGTACTTGGGAGGCTGAGACAAGAGGATTGCAGGTTCAAGGCCAGCTTCAGCAATTTAGCAAGGCCCTTAGCAATTTAGCAAGACCTTGTTTCAAAAGCAAAAATAAAATGGGGCAGGTAGTGTAGCTCAGGGACAGAATACCCCTGGGTTTATCCCTAGTAGCCCCTTCCCCCCAAAATATATTCCATTTATCAAGTTTAAGTACAAAAAAGGTATATTTTATGAGGGTTTTGTTTTGTGGATTTACTGCAACAGCTTAGATTTGGACTGTCTCTTACAGGCCCATGGGATAAAGACAGTTGGTTAAGAATAAATTTTCCCCATCACTAGTTTTTATATAATTATAATCTAAAAGTAACATGAGACCATTATGTACTGACTGCTATAATTGTAAACATTTCCCCCTTTTTCAGAATTTGAGGCACTTCAAGCTTGCTTTAAATTTCTAAATAATTTCAAATGTGATTTAATCAATTATGCTTTCTTTGATTAACGGGTTTGTGATAAATTTGTCCATTTTCTGTGTCAATTGTCCTAAAACAAGTTGGTCGATATTATCTCAACCAAAAGTAATAGTTTTAAACTTTATATGGTGTAAGGTGATTTTTGTGTAGTTTATAAAAGTTAGCCATTTTCTAAGTTATTCTGATTTTATGAATTTTTGTTTTCAAACAATAAGATTAACTTTACATATTGGACCATATTTAAGTATTCTTTATTTTGTATTACCTTTACCTTTAATCCACTTTTAGATGAAACAATTATTGCTACTCCAATATTGTATTTTATCACTATTTGAAATTTTCATGTGCTAAGACTTGGATCCACAAAAAAAGCATAGATAACCTCAAAACAGGTTCCTGGAAGAAAATAATGCTGGGCTTTGATTGCTCAGTAAAGCGAGAATGATTTTTTTTTTGCCAGCATCCCTTCCTTGGTAGGATCACCCATGCATAGACACAACATAATTCTCACATTAGATGGACGAATAATGCCCAACAGCCAAACATAAATCCTTTCAACAGTGAATATGTTACCTATTTTTAGCTTAGTCTTATATTTTAAGTTCTAGAACTTGTGATAAAAAGTACTGATAAGTACTTCAGCATAATGATATGTAAAATAAATGATTTATAAAATGTCAACAGAAAAAAAAAAAGACAGATTACCATGTAACCAGCATTATGTAGGGCACAGAATGGCAAAAGAATATGAAGTCACTGAAGAAAACAAATTAAGTTGAATTGCTAGTTAAAAATTTAATGCATTCATACCACACATAAATGGTTTAAAATTCAAAAACGTTGTTGATAATCAGAGCAGGGATAATTAGCTAAAATAAAATCAGGAAAATAGTTTAAATGTTTCTTATAAAATAAAGAATACATTTAAGGATGACTAAAGTTTATCAAAACCACCCTAAAATTATTAATATGTTAAAAATAGTAACGAGGGAAAGATATGTGTCCATAGATGAATGCAGATATGTAGAAATTTATCAATTTGTTCTTACTGGCTTGCTTTTCAAACAGTATTATTCTTTTCTTTCACCTACCTCTCCTCCAATTTTTTTTTGTTCTAAATTTGCAAGCCTCAACATCACTTTTAAAGATAAAGCTATACATGTGGATATGGGTATAATTTCCCATCTAACAAAACTAAATTAACTGTTAGCACAGGAACAATTAATGTTACTCAACCATTTGAACTAGTGATATGGTCTGACATAACTGATATAACAACCTCGCTATACCACTTTACAGTATCTTTCCCCAAAAAAGTCAGAATACTATGGTAACACATGCATATCCATGTTTACACTAGCTCAATTCACAATAACCAAATTATGGAACCAGACTAGGCATCCATCAAGAGATGAATGAATAACAAAAAATGTAATACATACACAAAATGGAATTTTATTCAACCCTAAAAAACAAAATCGTGCCATTGGCAGGAAGATGGATGGAACTAAAGAATATTATGCTAAGTGAGGTCAGCCAGTCATAAAAAGTCAAAGGTAGTATATTTTCTCTCATATGTAGAAGCTAGAAGGAAAATAGGAAATAGAAGGGACTTAAGACAAATGAGGAGAAAGACCCGTGGAATAATGGAAGGTGACTGGGGAAGGGAGGTAAGGAGGGGGAAAGGAGAGCTGATGTAGGAAACAGTTCAGATAATGCTTTGTCTATAAATGAAGGTATCGCTACCAATCTCACTAATGTGTATGGGAAGTGGTAGGTAGCAAAGTGGGATCTGGAAGAAAACACACCAAGTGCTATGTGCAGGTATGGTGCTATGTGCGGGTATGGTGCTATGTGCAGGTATGGTGCTATGTGCGGGTATGTCTACATTACTGTCAACCTCACTATGATGTATAATTACAATGCACCCATAAACTATATTTTAAAAAATAGTCAAGACAAGAAATGGCTGAATTTTATCTGGCCAGAGTTAAAATGTCTGCAGCTCTCAAGTAAATCCTCATAGCTAAAACAGTTTTACTTTCCCCATGAAATACAAAATCAAAGAACTGACGAGATTTATATAGATAATATTCAATGAGAAATAGAGAATAAAGAAAAAGACACAGGGAAAAATTAGATTTCCATTTGAATCATTGCTTTTTCCATCTCCATTACAAAATACTTTAACAAGAGGTTATTTTCTTCTTCTGGGTTTCTTTTGAAATAAGAATATAATGTGTGGGGCCCAGAGCAAAATGAAAATAAGAGGATCTTTTTTTTCAAAAATCACTAACAATTTCAAGGTAGTAACACCAAGGAGCATAAGGTCAAGCATAGGGTCAACCAAGCCTGTGGCCCTGCCAAGCTTTGGTCCCTGTTCAATTGTACAAATCACACACTCAGGAAGCCAGTACTGCAAGGAAGGGTAAATGTTGAACATATAGAGCAATTAGGCAACAGCCATCAAGACCACCACATACACACATTCTCTACCCATTCATCCTATTCTCAGGGCTCCACATATGGAACTATCAGAGTTTCTTATTTTAACATATGAAATATGTTTGTTGTAGTGTTACTCTAATAAAGGAAAATAAAAATGCAATATTGTATATAAGTTGTGGGTTTTTTAAAGCATAAGTAAATGTTGTTTTTGTTTTGTTGTTGTTGCATGTTTTGGGGGTTTTGTTTGTTTGTTTGTTTTTAGCTGTGCTGAGGAATGAACTCAGGGGCTTTATATATGCTAGGCAAATACTCTACCACTGAATTATATCCCAAGCCCTGAAGTGTTTTCTTAATGACATTATAAAATGATGGTAATAAGAACAAGTAGGGCACAAAAATTAGAAAAATAGAACTCTCTTTCCCAATCTCATTATTTTCCTCTATTCACATCCTCAAACCCAAAATAGTATTTAGTAAAGCATTAACAGTAGTTAACTCTGGTGTATGGAATTATGCATTACTATTACTTTCGTCTGTGGTTTTCTGGCTATTCTATATCTTTTGCAATAAACATTTATTACTTTTACAATGAGGAGGGGAAAAGAAAAGAAATAATAAAAACTTCACCTAAAACAGACAGTTTCTAAACAGTTGGAAGCAATAAACTGTTGAAGCAGTAACACAAGTAGACCTACTGCAAACATGCCACACTCTCACTTTCTCCAATATAGCCCTCTAGAGAAGCAAAATTTAGTGCAGAAAGCAGTTTTGGCTCAGTTTACATTAGCTTCCTTGGTCTACTTGTTCTGGTAGGTTTTTTTCCTTTCACTACATCACTGAACGAATTTAGTACTTTTTTTTTTAACATACAGTTTAGTACTTTTTTTCTTAACATACAGTTGGGACATGAAACCACTTAAAATTATTTTATATAGAGTATATACCAATGACTTAGTCCTAGAACAAAGGTTGTCCTACAAGCAAAGCAATAATGACCACGTGTTAGCCAAGGGTACAGATAAAGACTAGGAGTTCAGAATCTAAAGTTTCTTAAGCCTGGATCCCCACAGCAGATATTTGGGTTCAGGTAGTTTGTTTGGGAGTTGAACAGAGATCACTTGCAGTGAGGGAGCAAGAACTAGAAATAGGAAAAAGATAAAACAATAACAGGGCCACAGGGCCAATATTGATTATTAATGTGGGCAATGGTGCTCAGTCTCTCTGGGGATCACCTTCAGGAGCTGCATAGAATTTTCCTACCAAAAAAAAAAAGTTCAGTAGTTAACTCCTCTATTGATTGAATATCACTGCAGACATTAACTTTCCTTCACTTCTTGGCTGACTATGAAAGAGCTATGCAAGACCTCTAGGTTTGGAGGAGAAAAATCACACAAGTTAGAGATGTTATGCTGTCAAGCGGTTTAGGAACTGCCCACAACTGCCTCTGAAATCAGAAGTAGGGTAAAAGAATCAGACATTGGGGCTCTAAAAATGTCCACAAGTAGAGAATAAAAGGAGGGAGAGTAGAAGTACAGGAAAGAATGATTTACAATGTGGCACTGAAATGGATTAAAAAAAAAAAACTAAAGAGAAGTATGTGGGAGTTTATCTGTTTGTATTTGTCAGGAGGGAGAAGAGGAAGCAAGAAGAATGGAGCCTAATAGGACAGGGTCACTCTTCTTTAATACAATTTGCTTTGGCAAAAACTTCATTGGACCTGTTAAAGATATAGAACATTATATATTAGCAGATTAAACACTATTCCAAGATGTAGATGGAACTCCTTTGATTGCCATCCTATACAGATGAAATATATTTGTCCTGTATTTTTGTAAAGTATCCAAATAAATATGTTAAATGCATAAAGTGGTTCTGTATCACTGGATAGGCACTATTATGTTTAGAACATTATTATTTCAGTGCTTCTTAAACAATAAAACTCAAAGTAATCACTATCCCACAGGTCTATGCAGTACAATGGAACTACAAATACTCTGGATGATCAGGTCTTCTTGGTGAAGTCCAAAGCAGGTTATGTGACATATCCCCTTTCTCCACAGCTTCCTTGAAAGAAGGGCTCAGTGACTTGGAGAGACATGACAAATGCTTTGCAATAAACTGTTTGGCAAGTCTCTCCTCAGCGATTTCCCAGCACTTTGTCCATATCTCTCCGGTAGCACTTAACATAGTCTATAGTAATACATCTTGCTACTTATCTAACTCCCCAGAAACAGGCAAGTTTCACAGCAAGTAAGACCTTGTGTTATCCACCTCTCCACAACACTCAGTGCATTGCCTGATACAGTGGGCAACCAATACAAATTTGCTGAATGAGTAGGAAAAGCCTTTTTTAGGTTAACATATTCTTTGATTTTCATCAAATAGGCCAACTCTGACATGGTTTACACCATCTGAAATGTGAATTTAATTCTGTCACTGCCAACAGGGTATCCTTGGATAAGTCAACAACCTTTCCTCAATTTCATTTTTTCTCATCTCTACAGAAGAGGGAATTGAGAAGATGATCCCTAGGGTGCCTTCAAACTCCTGCAGTCAATGATCTATGTGTCGCAGCTGTTGGCTCATTAGAATGCACTAAAGAAAATCTGCCCCCCGATTCCCTACCAAAGTACATTCCTGTACCCTGTGACTAATGGTGTGCTGATGGGTGTGTGGATACGATAAAAGGGAAATTAGACTTTTAAACCAAGAGGCAAGTAAGGGGATGTGTACCTTTGTTCTCTTGAAGTTTTAAAAGCAGATGTCTGTGTTTGCTTTAGAGAATTTTCTGTTGTCTTGCTTGTGTTCCATTTCAATTTCTAATCTTGGTTTTAGAGATATGGAGATGCATGTTAACCTGTCAATAACAATAAGTAGCACTTGTGTTAATCGATTCACCTTTTGTTTTTGTAACTCTACTTTCTGGTTAAATAATAAACACAAAAGAACTCTAAAGTTTGCTCACTCTATTAGCAAATTCTAATGAAATGTCAGGCATTGTGCTTATCTTAATTGTAATACTTCTGCCATTCACATAGATCTCAAGACTAGAGAAATTTTTTTTAATAAACAACTTTATTTTTAGTCCTTAACCTGTTTCACTTATCAGTATTCTAAAGAAACATAATAGCAATTGAGGAAAGAAATGAAAATGAAAATCATGCAATCCATGTTCAAAGCAAGGCAATGAATTGAAAACTGTAGTTCCATGAATTCAAATATTTGGGAAATAAATACAAAGCTTTTCACATATTTTAGGACAGCAGTTATTTTACTCAGGTTTTTAAAATATATTTTTACAAATTTTAATTCCAAAATAATACTGAAATAACTATGCATTAAAGTAGATTCACTAAATTCAGTCAGAATTCCAAGGCTTCTAGGGCACTCACAGAAAGTAACATGTATACAGGTGGCAGTATCTCATAGTATGGTGACTTAGGTAAAAAATGTAAACCTGTACTCACTGTATCCCAAGGAATAAGAGGGCAGTGAGCATAAACTAAAAATAGTTATTGATAGTATTGGGGAAAAATATAATGGTGAATTGTAATGGGGAAAATTCAGAAGGGAATGCCATACTTCTGAGGGTACATTTGCCCCCCAAAATAATAATAATAATGAAATCAAAGATCAGGAAACCATTTGGATGATTCTCCATGGAATTAGGCCGCACAGAAAAAAGTTAATCATAAAAGGTTTCATGCAGGCTTATTCTATTTATAAAACATTCTTGAAATGACAAAATTATAGAGGTGGATAACAAATTACTGGCTTTCTGGGAAGGGGGTTGTGTACGAAAGGTTGCTGTGGTTTATAACAGTTGGTAGGATCCTTGTGATGAAAATGGTCAGTATCTTGATATGTGATAAAACTTTGTAGAACTAAACTCACACACATTTGCACACACATACACATACAGAAGTACATATGAGATGGGAAATCAGAATAATAAAATTGTATTTTACCAATGTCATTTCGCTGACTGTGATATTATACATTAGTTAGGCAAGGTGTTCCCAATAGAAGAAACTGAATAAAGTACAAATAGGGGTTCTTTGCATTATTTCTTATAAATGCATGTGATTCTATAATAGTATCAAAAATAATTACAAAATTATTAAGAAAAGTACAGATAATTCATTAAGAAAACCAGTCAAAGCCTTGAACAGTCACTGAAGAAGGAAACCCCAACTGAAAAATTAATCTATAAATGTAATCAGCCTCACTGACAACCAGAGAAATGCATATTAAAATCACAATTAGATTTTATTATACAGAATGGCTAAAAATTAGAACATTGACAAAACTAAATGTTGTTGAGATTAGAACCATCAAGGTTTCTAGATGTTGTCTATTATAAAGCATAGCTGTCTATTATTGGCATATTGATTGGTATTGTCAATTAACCAGTCCTTAAGAGTTCTGGAAATGAGAATACAAAGTAAAGCAAATGAAGCAGAGGCAATCAGTGTACCATATTACATTTCTGATAGCACAATGGTACACTGCTAGTTGTAACATTAGTATAAAGGCATTAGAAAAGAGTGACATTTTCCAACACAATTGAAGATAAGCACACCTTTGCATTTATGCATTTATGTGCCAACTAATTAGGTAGTTGTATGTTCATGACTACCTAATTTGTGTTGGTAGGAACTGGAAGCAACTCATGCTCATTTACAATAGAAAATATAAATAAACTGGAATGTATTAATACAATGGAATTCTCTATAGCAAATTGTGTGTGTGTGTGTATGTGTGTGTGTGTGTGTGTATTATATACAGCCACATGCTATAAAATGAATAAATCTTGGGGAATATGGGAATATAGTACTAGGCTGAACATAGAAAACAAAATAACTGCCATATTATTACATTAATATAAAACTATAAAGCAGCTATCTCATTTAAGAATAGCTATACAGATAGTATGTTTATATGAAAAGTTAGAAAAAAATTAAAAATTACCTTAAAAGTTAACAGTGATTATATGTTGCTTCAGTCAGCATTCTTACAGCTATCATATAAAAGATCGACCACATAACTTAGGAGGAAAGACTTATTTTCCTATGGTTTCGAGTTCAGTCCATGTAAGGCTGAATACCACAGATCTCAGGGAACAGCAGTAGGAAGAGAGGGAGAACACCTGAGCTGTGCTCCACACATCATGGAGGCTGGAAGCAAGAAAGTGAGGGGAAGAAGAATAATATTCAATCCTCAAGACTACACTCCCAGGGACCCACTTTCTCCAGTCACACCCTACCAGTCTAAGCCATTAACCAGAGGGATTTATCCAGTGCTGGGATTACAACCTTTATGACTCAATCTCACCAACTCCAGACACTAGTTTATGATCTCTTGAAGGGACTGTTCTGTATCTAACTATAACTCACGTAGAGGGGAGAGTAGGACACTGTGGAAGCAAGAGGAAGAGCTTTTGGTTCAGGGTGCCCCTTGCATTCTATGTCTTGATCTCAGAGTTGATTACATATGTGTTTGCTTCATAAACATTTATCAATCTGTAAATGCACTTGCACAATTAAGTATACAAAAGCCTTTTTAGCTTAGAAAAATAAAATGTGCTAAAAAGCAAGGTTTTTCTTGTTAGTTCTGTTTTTACTGAGTAATTGCAAACTCAATTTAAAAGGCAATAATGCAAAGTTAAATACACAAAATAAAATCAATTGCAAGTTACAGCAGCTAAACATTAAACATTTTATAATATATTGTTTGGACTCTCATTTACATTCTAGAGAATATCAAATATAAATGGAAATAATCAGCAATCCATAAATACAATAATTTTTATTCAATAATGTAATAAGCATGAATAATTTATGCTTTTATTGGAGTGATCTACATTGATAACTTTTGTCTTTATTTCCTCTTATCTAAGCAGTTATTTACAATCTTGACCATTTTTCTAGCACAAGATTAAGCACTTAATAAATGCTAGTAGAATGAATATGTTTTTGGCTGATAAACATTTATACTTTAGATTTTTCCTTATACTAAATTTAAATGAAAGCAGATTATATTACTATGCATAAAAAGATGCAAATAAAATAAAACAAAGATATTTTCTTCTTTTTTGCGGTTGGGCTTATTTTTAATTTTCTCATTTTGCACAATAGATGTATATTGCTTTTATGATTAGAACAATAAACAGCAAGAAAAAAAGTTATTTGAAAAATAAAAGTGAAAGCTATAATTTAATGATTGATGTAAGTCCCAGAAAATATAGACAAGAATAATCAAGCTCACCATTATTTTGACCGTTTATTACCAGGCTCAGGAAATGTGGTCTAAGATTAGATTTGTTTACTAACTCATTGTTGCCTCATAAAATGAGAGCTATAGTGGAAAGAGATACACCTCAAATTACTCAATTACATTTTTAGCCTTTGAAATTCAATTTGGGAGCCAAAATTGATTACTATATTCAAGTGTTTATAATTCCTTCCTCCCACCACCTGCCTTAATTCACAATTTAAATTTGCATATAATTCTTCATGTGATAATTACTTGTGCATTAAATTGGTATAACTTTGTAAAAATGGGCTGCAGGATTTCTCTGAGAGTGCCCATTACCCCAGTAAGAAAAACTAATGTAGCAGGAATAAGGCCTATCATCCCTGAATTCCTTTACAGCCTCAATGTGCTTGGGCTCCAAAGACTAGACTCTGACTTCATCCTACATGTGCCTTGAGGCAAGACTCATTTCTCAAAGGCAAATTACTTCCCAAAGCATTGGTGAGCTATATAGGCTTTACTAGAGGTTACTGGAAGAGATGGATGTGGAGGTATCTGAGGTGAGGTGGGCAAAAAGGATTAAGTCAGTATTTGTGTGTGTGTTGTGTAGTAATAGGGATTGAACCTGGGGGTGGTCTACCTTTGAGCTACACCCTCAGATCTATTTTATATTTTATTTTACAACATGGTCTCACTAAGTCACTGAGAGCCTCCTTTAGTTTCTGAAGCTGATCTTGAACCTGCAATCTTTCCACCTCAGCCTCCCTAGTACTGGGATTACAGGCATCCACCATCACACCCGGCTCCATGTTTATTTTTGAAAATGTCTTCTAGTCACACTAAGCTAAATTTGGTTTTCAGATTTATAATGCCTATGATGTAGAAACAGCATCTAATAATTGACATTATATATTTTGGGGTGATGCACTAGCTTTCTATAAATATTTCATCAAAATTCATAGTCATCTCATAATGTATAAGACCTTAAAATTGAAGAATATGTTACGTATGTTTTAGTAATTTTTTTTATTACTTTTTAAATTGTGATTTTACAAAAGCCATACTTCCTCATTGGATCCAGTGATATAACTGCAAAAATAAAGACCTGAAAACATGCATAAATAAAAATTTAATAACCTTTTCCCAGCCTCATTCCTACCTCCTGAGCTTTGCGACATTAACAAGCTGCTCACATCCTTTCATAACCTGAGAGAGCTCAGACATAACTACCTGTGTAGTTCTGGGGTTGTGGTAAGGTTTACAAAAACAAAATCAAATGACTTCGTTTTCCTATTTAAAACAAATTATGGATATAACTTAGTTAATTAATAAATCTCTTACTTTTAAATACTGTATGTAAACCATACTTTAGATGTAGCATAATTTATTTATCCAGTTCCTTAGTCAAATAATTACCTTTTTTTTAGCCTTCCTATAATTCTTTAATAAGTATCATTGTATACTTATATATCCTCCAGTATTGGTGCCTTTATTTCTATAAGCTAGAGTCCCAAATATGAGATTTTGGGATTAAACTAAGTGTGTATTCTAACCTTAATAAATATTTCCAGGTGAACTTCCCCAGAGCTCTCGGGAGTCACATGCCTCTAGCAGTATTATGGAATGGCCCATTTCCTTGCATTCTCCCCAGCGCTGCTGTAATTGCTCCTTTTAATTTTTGCTAGTCGAGTGGCTGACAATGGTCTCATTGTACTTTAATGTTCATTCTGCTCACTACTAGTCAGGTTGGACATTATTTCACACATTTATTGGCCCTTTGGGTCTTGTTGTCTTTCTCTAGCCTTTGTACACTTTGGCTATTTTTCTACTGTGTTGTCTCTTTCATATAAAACAAGGTTTATGAGTTTATTACTCATTAGGGATAGCTACTTTTGTCAATCATGTATGTTGTAAATACTCTTTTGTAGTGCACCATTGCCTGTCTATCAATCTCATACCCTAACATATTTTTTTTAAAAAACATTTATGTTGTCAAAATATGTTTGTATTTTACTCTTTTATCTTGGAAGTTGTCCCCCATGGTGAGATTATAGAGTTCCCTAAATTTTCTCCTGATGTTTTTAGTGTTTTATTTTTACTTTATTGGGGTAAACTTTACATATACTAAAATGTACTCATTTTAAGCATTTGCTTGATGAATTTGGTACAATCATATAACCTCCACAAAACTCAAGACAGAGCCAGCCGTGGTGGAACATGCTTGCAATTCCAATACTTAGGAGGCTGGGACAGGAGGTTTGCAGCCAGCCTCGGCAACTTAATGAGACTCTTAATGAGCCTCTACAACTTAGTGAGACTCTGTTTCAAACTAAAACATAAAAAATAGGGCTGGGGGTGTAGTTCAGAGGTAGGATGACCCTGAGTTCAATTCCCAGTACCAAAAAACAAAAAAAGAAAGAAAGAAAAAGAAAAAAAAAAACTCAAGATATTGAACAGATCCATCATCATAAAATGTTTCCTTCTATTTCACAATCAATGACCTCTCCTGACCCTTGACCCCAGGAAACTACTGATCTGCTTCCTGTCACTCTAGCTTTGCCTTTTCTGGATTCTTATGCTCTTACGCTAATAGATTCATGGAGTATGTAGTCTTTTGTGTTTTTTTTTTTTTTTCTTTCATCCATATGTTTGAGATGCAATCATGTTTTCACATATATTAATATTTAATTCACTTTTATTGATAAGTAGTATTCCATAGCACGGATAACACATGACCTGATTATTCATCTACCAGTTCATGAATATTTTAATTGCTTCTGGTTTGGGTTCTTTTGCATAATCTTGTTACGAACATTTGAGTAAGTTCTTGTAGGAATGCAGTTTTCATTTCTCTTGAGTAAATGTCTCAGAGATTGCAGATTCTATGCAATGTATGTTTAATTTTATACAATGCTGCCATACTGTCTTTCACTTTCATGCCCAATACAAAGGAATAGAATTTCCAGTTTTTCCACATTCTCCAGAGCAGTTGGTGTTGTTAGACTTTTAATTTTAGCTATTAGGTTGGTGTGCAGTAGTCTGTCACTGTGGTTTCAACTTAAGTTTACATGATGACTAATGAGGTTAGCATCATTTTTAAATGTTGCTTATATTTGCTATTTGAGGTTAAGTGTCTATAAATTTTCCCTTTTACTGAAAAGGGGTAGTGTTTCTTATTATTATTAAGTTGTAAGTATTCTTTATATTCTAAATATAAGTCTTCTGTCAGAAAAAGTATTTGCAAATATTTTCTTGCAATTCATGGCTAGGCATTTCATTATCTGAATTTTGTCTTTCAAATTGCAAAGGTTTTTAATTTTGATCAAGATAGTTACCATTTTTTTAAAATGTTTGGCTTTATGTTATATTTAGGAAAGCTTTTTCTAACCAAATGTCACAAAGATGAAATCTCGGATCCAATTTGAATTCATAAGGAATAAGGTCAAGATGGAGGTTTTCTTTCTCCACACAGATAACTTTCTGTTCCAGTACCATTTGTTATGTTAGTAATTCATAGTTAACTTTTAAGAGATAGGAGGCAGGGTTTGGCTTGTTTTCCTGATGTATAATCAATAGCATCAATATTCTGTATTACTTGAGTCATCCTCTTCTTACATTACTGAAGTATCATGCTTGTTATTTCTTAATTTCCCATTCATAATTATAACTATTTAAAGATTTCATTCTCTTCCACGGACTTATTTGATTATTTTTGTGATAATTTTTCAAAACATCATCGTGATTTCCAACCCCTTAACCTGTTTCTCTTTCCATTTTTTCTTATTTAATTAAACTTTACTACCATCTTGCCCGTTGGTTAAAAGCCAGTAACATAGGTACTAGCCTTCTTACTCCTTCCCTCACCAGCTATAACAAATCCACTGATATTCTCCCTCTGTTTTATTCAGCATTTCCATCTTGTGACCCAAACACCTCACACACAAAACTTGCTCACGGATCTGGAGAGTTCAGAGGCCACAGTCCATTTAGTCCTTAGGGCAAAATGGAGAGGAGCCGAGAGGAAAAGGTCCCCCAGGAACGGTTTCACAGCAGCCAAGTTCTGCCTCCAACATGGCTGACTTATCTACCACATGATATCTGGGGGACATTTAAATCCAAACTATAGCACTCTGTATTATCCTCATTGGTAACAGACTCATTCCAACCTCTAGACTCTTATCTTATACCATGCCTCTCTACAATCACTAACGCTAGCCAGCCCTAACTGTCTTTCTGCACTCTACCATCCAAATCTGCCTCTGCCTCAGGACCTTTGCACATGCCTTTACCTCTGCCTGGGATAAGCTTCCTTAAATGTTAAATCTATCTCTTTTGAATCTTTATGGCCTCTGGTTAATTGATAATGACTCAACTCTTATTCAACATCTTATATGTAAGGGGCCCTCCTTACTAAAATCCTATTGTTAGTTTGAGGTGAGTATCTCACTCAGGGATTAAATATACACACTTCCTAAGCTGCACATCTGCTGCACTGATCAAGATCAGACATTGAATCTTTTCATTTTGGAATGACTTCCTTTTCTGTTAACACTGAAGAGAAGCCGCACCAAGCTTGTTATTTAGGGACAACGGAGAACAAAGGATGAACCTTGGTCAAACTGAAGACTATCTGATGGTGCTCATAGAAATGTGGCACTCTGAACCTTCCGAATGTCACAGCTCTGAATGTAAAGACAGGGCTCTTCTCCTGTAGGAGAGTCTGGCTCCCACTCATTTGAGAAGCCAGGGTCTCTCTGACCACATGGTATATTCCTCAAAGGCAGGCTACCCTGGAGGGACGGTCACTGAGTTCTGAAAAGTGTACTTGAGAAGTGGCTGTTGTTGACCTATAGGATGTCCACACTTGGTGTGGGGGAGGGTGGAGGGGGGCTTCTGGAAGCACTGGGCATCATCCAAAGAGGAGAACCGCACTGCCCTGGCCCATGCACTTCACAGGACGTTGGTGTGCGTGTGTGCATGCGTGCACCTCCACTTCTCCAGGTCCTACAGCTCTAAGGTATTCTCTGCTGCAGGGCTCCCTGCAGCTGCTCTTGCTGCTGTGACAACTCTTAGCAATTTGCTGTGGCTCTGCATGGGAAGGAACCTTGGGGCACACCTTCCTCTCTCAGCCTCTCCCTCCACATGCCATTTGACTCACTCCCCACTACAATCATCAGAGGATGCTCAGCAAGTCTAAGGGAGTTACGGCTTTCTTCTACATCTTTTCTCAAATATCTGATTGCAATTCAGCTCTCCAGAGAAAACCCATGCTGCGTCTTAAGTCCTTAAGAAGAGACAGGGTGATTGGTTTTTGTTTTTTTTTTTCCCCCCAGATTCAGTGTTTTAAAGCTGAAGGAGATTTTGAATACAATATGATTATGTTCCCGCAATTTAAAAAAAAAAAGAAAACTTTTTTTGCCTAGAACAGGACCTGGTATGCATGATAGTTACTCAAAAATTTGTTTAGCAAATTAAATAATGAAGTAAATTTATGGAATAATGATTATTCTAAGATCACAAATGTATTTGGCAGAACAAGGATTGCAATATACATTTTTTTTTTTTTTTTTTTTTTTTTTGCGGTACTGGGGATTGAACCTAGAGGCATTCTACCTCTGAGCTACAACCCCAACCCTATTTTTATCCTTTATTTTGAAACCAGGTCTCACTAAGCTATGAGGGCCTCACTAAGTAGCTGAGACTGGCCTCAAACCTGTAATCCTCCTGTCTTAGCCTCCCGAGTACTGGGATTATAAGTGTGCACCACCATGCCCAACTTGCAATATACAATTTTTTATTCTAGGATGCAATCTATTTGTAAAAAGCAAATAGATTATGTTCATTATGGAAATAATCTAAAGAAGACCCTTGGACATTTAAATATTTGCCAAAAAGTCATTACTATTACAATAATATTGCTTAAAGCTAAAAATTAAAATTAAATAGTCAATTTCTTAGCCTATTAACAATGCATAGAATTTACCTAAATTAACTTTGATAGGGGTTTGTTTCCAATTAATGTTATTATTAAATGTGCAGTTTCTACCTTTCAAATTCCATTAATTTTAGTCAGCTAAAATCAAAATGAAACCTTGAAGTTTGACAGAATTTTAAAAATACAAATAGGGAAAATACAGTATGCCTCACATTAATGTTTTAAAATCAGGGATTTTTTTATAGCAACATATATCTATTTTTTTTTTTTTTTCGGTACTGGAGATTGAACTCAAGGACATTCTACCTCCGAGCTATACCCCCAGCCCTATTTTTTATTCTTTATTTTGAAACCGGGTCTCACTAAGTTGCAGAGTGCCTCACTAGGTAGCTGAGGTTGGCCTCAAACCCGGATCCTCCCATCTCAACCTCCCAAATGTTGGGATTACAAGCGTGCGCCACCACACCTGGCATAGCAACATATATCTAATAACATGGCTCAAGATGTAAAAAGGACTGCTTTCATCTCAGGAATATGTTACCTTTCGTAGTCCTTGTGATTGAGAGGCCCTTTTTCTTGAAAGAATTGGAGAAAAATGGGAAGATGAGAAGCACAGGGAAATTAGAGCCTGAGTCTTGGTAAAATTATAAAACTCAATTAGGAATTTAAAGGCACCCATCCTCAAAATCATTTCTAAGGTCAGACTAAGAAATGCTTTGATTTGCAGAAACAGGAACTTCAAATTCAATTTGGTTGGAGCCTGGACATTGATAAGACAATCCCCAAGGAAGGTCCTTGGAAATGACATATTTATGAAACTGGCTCTGTATGACAACATAGTCTTTTCCTAAAGTGGGCTGGCTTTAAAACAACCTGTGGCACTTAAATAAATAGATATATGCATATTCCATAACCCCAACAGAAAACCTACAAAACCAGATTCTCTGCCTGTGAGATCCAGGAATCAGTTTTAATAAGCTTCCGGAATCTTATGAAGCCCGCCTGCTGCTCCAACACCTGGGCTTTGGGAGCATCAGCTGTATTGACCTCTCTTTTGAGAAATAGTTGTATCTTTACACTGAGCCTGCAGACAGTTGAATGTCCTTGTGGAAATATAAATTATTCACTGATATTCTGGAATGGAATCCTGAAATACTGCAGAAAAAAAAAAAATAGCAGGCTCTGCTTGTATGTCTCTGAGAGAAAGAACCAAAAAAATAAAGAGAAAGTGAAAAAGAAAGAAGGTGTGATATGTTTTCGTTTCAATAACTCAAAATGTGGGAAACATTCCAATAGTTAATATTGGCAGTGGGGGGGGGTAGTTCTATCGAGAGGTCATAACTATTCTCTATCAAGTGGGGAAGAATTTTTCCTTAAGGTAATAAATATTCCCAATATCATCCTAGGAAAATGTAGATGGAAGATATGGGCCTGTGGTAAGATGGGAATTCCTGTGTCTTGCAGTTGACAGAATGTAGACTACAAAGAGCAGATTTCCTCTCCGGAGCAGCCACCTGGGTTTTAGGAGGACAGAAAGCAGGCTATACAGGCAGAGGTGGACCTGTGTGCTCTTAAAACGCTACACACTTGCAAGGGATTTGAATCCCCTTCTTAGAACGGGCCATGTCTCTAGATCCACAGATAGATGGTCTTTGTGGTGGTTTAGAGAGTAAACTTTTTATCTTGACCTCAAATTTTAAGACAGTGCTTTGACTTAATCAGGTACTTATCTAAGGCTGATAACAACAGAATATCTCACTCCCTGATTAGACCTATTAGTGCTACCAGCCAAGCCAGTGGCCAGAGATAGAACCTGGTTACATGTATCTATAACATGACTGCAGATAGAAGACAAATTGAAATAACATAATTGCTTACATCATATACTGTGGCAAGTCCAGGGTCTGAATACATTTCTACTATAATAAAAAACGATAGGACTCTGAAACAAGCAACCTTGTAGTGTCAATTATATTGCCTTGGCAACGCTTTCAAAATTCTAATAAATGGTAAAGGGTATTTATCTTTCATATTTGTCCAGCCACAAGACCTCTTTTCATCTTGAAAGGATTACTTATTTGATTACAAAAATATTGTGCTTTTATTATCTAGGACCAAAGGCTTTCGTACCTGACACAAATGTCTGATGAGTTGAACTACTACTGCATTTTAAAAGGTTCCCTTTTCAAGAGTAGCCTTTACATTCACGTTTTTTAAATCTACTTCCAAAACAACATGCCATACCTACTTTAACTCATGCACCTAAAATTGCAATGAAAATAAATTTCATATTGTTAAATACATTTCAAAAGTAAATTTGTATATAAATCACTTGAACAATACAATCAAATTGCTTCCTAGATACTGGATACCCAAATATCAAACTATTCAATTTGTTTCTAGATAAAAAAGGAAAAAAGATTCAAGTGATTATCTTCACTGGTTTCTTGGTAGTTAAAAAGGAACTTAATAGTTGACTGGCTGTCTTCCTCATCAGAGCATGGTTCTAATGTGTCTACATTTTGTGGTGCCCTTCAGATCCTGCTCAGAGACTGGCTGCAAAGGTTTGGGGTTTGTCTGATTAATTAATGTGGTCAATAAATACCTAGCAAAGGCATTATTCCACCCATGATAGAGATACTATTCTTAAGTGGCCTGGAAAGGCTAGCTTCCCTTTTGCTTCTGTTATGAAAGAAAGGAACTACTTTAAGTATTGCTAAAGAGAAAGAAAGCCTTAAATATCTACATCAGATAGAAATCCACAACTATTCAGAGCCCATTCAGTTCAAACAGAATTCTGATAATGTACATGGAAGAAACCATTATTTCAATCCAACTGTCATAATTACAATGACTGTAGTTCTTTAACTGTGCTACAAAATAAGTAAATCTATTTTTTAATAATCAGCTAAATTTAAATGGGGGAAATTTAGCTGTCCTACTATTTCTATTTCCAGTTAAAAGTTATGATTCTCTTTTAAATCCAGAGCTCTCTGGATTCCCAGGAATTGGTACAGAAGAATCTTCTTATAAAATCCAGATAGATTTTATTAATTGAATAATCACTCAATTTTAAAATGCTAGGCACATATTTTAACTTAACATACACGACACACATACTCATTTTTCCTTAATATTTTTATGCAGGACCAAAGTTTATTCTATTTTATTATTTGTTTGTTTCACCCAATGATAAAGTTCCACTGCCATTTTTTCCTAAATAGTACCACGATGGATCATCTACAAATCCTATATTTTTTAAAAGTGAGTGAAGAATTGCATATTTTTGAAATATCTAAGCAAAAATTTTCTAGATTTATATGGTTTTCCCCACACTTAATATTTTATAGATCTGACTTTTTTAATTGCACAGATTCTACAATTTTCCTTTTGCCTTTCTATATCACTAGCTTATGTCATATTAGTGTTATCATAAATTGCAATAGCAAACACAACTGGAATACACAGATCTGTGAACAGACACAGCTGAATCTTGATCACCAAATAACTGGTGGTAACGGTGGTAGTGGGTTTATTATCCCACTACTAGAGGGATCCATCAGGGCATGATACAGATGAAATATGTAAGATGGGTTAACCTAGCAATTTGGCTTAGTGGAGGTCGGTTAAGAAGCCTAAAAGACAGGATATCTGTCTGCCTTTCACACATCTTGCAGCACATTTGATCAAGTAGCTCCCTGGCATTTGAGAGGGCTGCCTACTGTAAGAAGTTAAGAGGATTTCTAAGGAGCAGATAAGGAAAAAGAGCCTCTTATTTATAGGGCATCTGCTATCAACCAGGCTGCTCCTCTGTTTTGACCTTTTCATTTCCCTGTAAAAATTCCAATAAAATGTAAAGCAAATGAATAAAAAAACTAAAAGATAAGATATTAAACATTAAAATGCTCACAAAATAAATGTTTCATTGAAGGTCAAAGAAAGCTAGAGTTGAAAGTGATAAAAAAAACATCAAGATAGATGAGGTCAGAGTGTGTAAGCAATTTGACCTGTTTTTGCATCAGGGTGCTTGAAAGAATCCTTCAGAAAGGAAAATTTTAAATGAGTGAGTCCCAGACAGACCTTGAGCATGAACTTGAGATTACCACAAAGGATCCAAACCAGAGGCTTATAACATACTTTTTTGAACCATAAAAAATTTAAACTACTGATTATGTATGTTTGGGATATAGTGATAAAAAAAATAGGTATAATCTGTGCCTTCAAGGATTTACAGTCTAGTGGAGGGAGAAGGCAAATTTAGTTGAGAAGGTGGAAAAGTGTGTTATCAGATCCAACCAAAGAGCAAAAATGTCAAACTGGCCCCCATATCCTAATCTGAATGTCTAGCACGAGTAATTAACATGAAGAATATTTTCAAAGGATCATAAAAATTATATACAGAGATAATCCAAGAAAGATTAAAAGCCAAAACTAGAGTATTTTAATTCTAGATCCTAATTCTAGTTCTCCAAAACTAGTGGGACTTATTGTGGAATCTCCAGATCTCGAAGGATTCTCAAATCTACTAATAATGTTCTTTTTCCTGAGGTTTTTATTTTATATAACCAAGCATACTATGAAACTATGTGCTTATCTTCATTAATATAGAGAATAAAGTCCTTCCTTCAATTCTAATTTCTCCAAGGATAAAATCTCACCAGAAACTGATTGGCATTGGTGGTTTTCTTGATAACATATAGAAAAATATCACCATTATTCTTTAATAAATGCAAGTTTGGGATGGAAAATATCTTATAAAATATGAGTTTAGGATAGATAATAGAAAGTACTGGGAAACACAAGTATTTTTACTTTTTATTTACTCTAAAACCATTTTTTAAAAAGTATCTCAATGATAGACTTCTAAAGAAAACCCTGTGTACTCAGTTCATTTTGCTTTTAACAACCGAAAATACTTCGTATTTGATTCTGTCATATATATCTAGCAAAACAACCCAAGAATGTGAAGGCCTCAAATCAAATACTAATGGTAATCCCTTCACTAAGGAAGATGGAAAAATAGAACAAAAAAAAATGAGAAACAATGTAGAAATGTTAACTATCAGATTCTTTGCCTCAAATGTTCTTTCTTTTGTTCCTCCTATGGATTCTTTCTTCTCATTTCAGGTTTTAGCTTAACTTCCATGTCCTCTGAGAGGCCTTCCCTGTCCAACCCACCTAAAGTCTCTGGCCCCAAACTGCCCGTTTCCATACTTTCTCTCATACAAACTTCATTATTTACTTCATGGCTCTCACCACAGCCTGAAATTAGTTGGATTATTTACTTGCTTATTTGTATATTATCTGATTCTCACATTAGAAATATAAGCTCTATAAGAAGGATATTGTGTATCATATTCTCTCATTTCCAACATTCAGTGGGCAATCAACAAATATTTGTTGAATAAATGAATAAAAAAGAGCGTGGTAGTGCCATCTGTAATCCCAATACTTGGGAGACTGAGGCAGGATGATTGCAGGTTCAAGTCCAGCCTCAACAACTTAGGCCCTCAACAACTTAGTGGGACATTGTTTCAAAGTAGAAAATAAAATATGGCTGGGGACGTAGCTCAGAGGTAGAATGTCCCTGGGTTCAATTTCTAGTAACACACACACACACACACACACACACACACACACACACACACATACACACATATACACATACACATACACACACACACACACACACACACACACACACACACACACACATAAAATCTCCAAATCTCTCTATTTGGCCACCTATTAGTACTCTGCTAGGCACTTTTTATTTATGCACTAATCCTCATAAGAACCCACCCTAAGTAAGTGGTAAATACCTTAATTAATTTTTTTCCAAAAGAGGAAATTGAGGCTTGGAAAGATTAACACTGGCTTTGTTGATACCAGTTAGTGACAGACTGGTGATTCAAATACATTTTTGTCTGCCTCTGAAGTCTATGTTTAAATATGGTCTTTTAGCTGACAACTTCAAGATACAATTACTGCATCTGTACTGTACGTGTGTGTTTGTGTGACAAGAAAATACAATGTCCCTTAACAATTTGGTCAGCAAGGCATTTTTTCATGCTGAATTATAATGGGCCTTGTTACCTGGATGCCTCCTCCTTAGTCTAAGAGCTCCCCAAGGGCAATGAATTCTTCTCTCTACCCAGGAGCTTTTGTACAGTTCAAGTGTATGTTTTTGAAAGAAATGAGTAGGTTTTCTAGATTATCTTAACAACTCAGTGATCATACCATCTTTCAACTGATAAGAGATTTAAATTAAAAAAACCAACAAGATTTGCTCAAGGACACTCAGCACTTTGCATTTAGCAATAAGCCTATAAATTGTTGACTGGCAATCACAAAATAATTAAGAACCTCAAATCAAGACTAAGCATTTTATTTTTTAATTACTGTAACTAAGTTTCTCATAAGCAACCTTTAAGTGTTAAGGTGGGGAGCTTGGGGAAAGATGGATATGTTTGCATTATCTCTCAAGTCTCCACTGAAATGATTAAGCAATGGAAAGGTAAACCCCTAGTACACCTCTAGAATTACAGAGGAGTATCATGTAAATGACATCAACTTTGAAGACATTCTGCCTGGTATCCTGTATAGAAAGCCACCAGTATGTTATAGAGAGAGATGAACTGCTCTTAGAGTCTATTTTAAAATTCTGTGGTCAATAGCATTTGAATGTAGGGGAGATGAAAGGGCACAGAGTTTATACAGCAGCTAGCCCAGAGATAAGATATGTCTTATCTTTGATGTGATACTAGTACAAACAGAGTTGGACAACAGATGGAACCCAGTCTGGAGCCTGACCAATGGAAACTTGGAAGCACAGAACAATTTCTGGCACCACAGCTTGGAATCACAGCACAGAGCAAGCAGGTCCTGGCAAGGCTGCCCTAGGCTCACATCTTTCTCCTCTCTCCTGAAAGTTCTAACACTGACTTATATTGTACTGCCTGCTTTTACCCATCACCTCTTCAAATTATAATTAACTTCAAGGGAGAACCCTAGCAAGAGTTGCTCAATAAGGAAAATTTAGGAGACACTATATATTCTGTTTAGTGTCCAACACTGGGACTAGATAAAGGAGCATGTTCACTGGCAGAAACATGTTCATTACTATATTCTTTATATTACAAAACTATTATCAGCCTAATTTCCACCTGCAGAATATTTTTAAAATAAGTTATGAGCCGGGCATGGTGGTGCACGCTTGTAATCCCAGCATTTGGGAGGCTGAGACTGGAGTATCCAGGTTCATGGCCAGCCTCAGCTGCTTAGTGAGACCCTGTTTCAAAATAAAGAATAAAAAAAATAGGGCTGGGGTTGTAGTTCAGAGGTAGAATGCCCCCAGATTCCATCCCTAGTATCACAATATAAATAAATAAAGTAAATAAAAAATAAATTATCATTTCTCTATACAATGTAACTCAATGCAGCCCTTAAAAATTATTATGGAATAATAATCATAAAAATTGGGAAAATGCTGATTGTATATACATATATTTAAATACTTTCACTTTTTAAATATGTTTTATATTTACAGAAAAATTAAAAGGAAAGTAGAGATTTCCCACATATCTCCATACATAAACAGCCTCTTCCAAACCAGGCATGGCAGCAAACATCTGTCATCTCAATACACGGGAGGCTGAGACAGGTGGATCGAAAGTTCCAAGCTAGCCTCAGCAACTTAGCAAGACTCTCAGCAACCTAGGGAGCCTCTGTTTCAAAACAAACAAACAATAACAACAACAAAAAATAGCTGAGAGTATAGCTTGGAAATAGAATGCCCTTGGGTTCTGTGCCCAGTACCACACACGTACGCCTCTCCCAGTACTGAAATCCCCAACCAACGTGGTATGTTAACAGTTGATGAACTAATTACATTGACTATATGTTAGCTGATGTTATATGTTCCATTGAAATATGATTCAAAGCTATTATTTGCATAGTGAGTATAGTTTTGTTTTTTAATATAAGTGCAAATATACACATATGTCCATAAATTTAAAACTAGAATTATCAAGCAACACTAAAAGGTAATCATTTATCACATCATCCCTCAGCTTGAAACACTCCAACAGCTTCCTGTTACCCTTAGAAAAGTTCTGACATTCTCAATATGGCCCTGGAGGCCCTCCCTGGCCAGCCCTCTGCTTCTATCAGCAGCCCTATCTTACATCACCCTGTCCGATCTTCAAACACTGGAAATGTTTTCAGTGTCTCAGATACGCCATGATTCTTGCCACTTATGTAGCCTGGAAAGGTCTCCCAGATCAGCCTCCTTTGATAGTCACCCTTGCTCCCTTGCCACACGCACAACATATTACTGCTTCTCACTTTGTTAATTGCTCCTTGGACTCACAGTCAGGGTCAAGTCATCACAGATTCAAAGACCTACTCCCCGACTCCAGGTCCCTCTGATACATAGCCACTCAGCTCTCCAGCTTTCTCATTTACATTTCTCATTACACTTAATATTTACTTATGCAAAGTATAACTTCGTAATGCTTTATAAGTGTTATAAGAAGAGAGACTTTAATATAGCATAGCTTCTGATACATTGTAAATACTCAAAATAAAAGTAAATTACTAATATAGCTAGTCTCTGTTAAGTTTTTGCTTATTTAAAGTGACATATAAGCCGGGCGTGGTGGCGCACGCTTGTAATCCCAGCATTCGGGAGGCTGAGACCAGAGGATCCGGGTTCGCGGCCAGCCTCAGCTACCTAGTGAGGCACTCTGCAACTTAGTGAGACTCGGTTTCAAAATAAAGAATAAAAAATAGGGCTGAGGGTATAGCTCGGAGGTAGAATGCCCCTGAGTTCAATCCCCAGTACCG